>JAKOOJ010000001.1:42630000-42755000 GCA_022577455.1 Arizona elegans
TCACCCCTGATATAAACCCAATGAACATTTTTTATTACTTTTAAAATTGCTGGTTTTAATTTTGATCACTTTGCTTATTGTAAACTTCCATGAGACTTTGATAGTCAGTGATATAATAAATTTAACAGATGCATAAATATAATAGGAAAGAGTCCTAGTCTCATGAGATATGATCACAAGTGAACTAAGAACAAATTTTGAAGAGTGGGAAACATTGGAAGATTTCAGGCAAAATAACTATAGAAGACATATCTGAAATCCTTATGGATGCCTTGAAGCTAAACCAGAGTCAAAAGGAAGAACATTTTCTATGCTTCTAAACCAATATGCTTGTGTTTTCTATAAGACAGCTATGCAAAAACATAATTCACTTTATGCTGAACTCACACAGTCTAATTTATGTAAGATAATGCATCTTTTAAATGCTTATTAATCTACAGAGGATGAAACCGGGTCATCACTGGAAGACTATGTGATGTATCCTTTCTAGTTTCTTCTTTATTTTATTCACTGTATCCACTGTTGCTATCCTCCTCCTCCTCCCCCTCCCCCTCCTCCTCTGATACTGGTAGTAGTACAATACAGTCAAAGACAGCATGTTAAGAAGCTCGTTGATTGCATTATCTCCCTTAATAAGACCTTCCATTTCAGAACTGAAGTTCTTTTCACATTCCATCATAAATGTCATAAATGTGAGTTAGTTGTCAAGGATCCAAATATAAATCATGTGACCATGAGGGTGCTGCAGTGGTCATAAGTGTGAAAAATGGTCATCTCACTTTTTTTCAGTGCCGTTGTCACTAATTGAACTGTTGTAAATCGAGGACTGCCTGTATTAATAGGTGTGTAAGGAAACGAGGAGAAAATGAGAGAAAAAGGGAGATGTAACTAGGGGTCATTAATACTGAATAAATATAAGGATGAAAGATTGCTTAGGAATCCCAGATGTTTAAACTTGGCTTTCTACAGAAGAAAAGTAGATTTCGTTATCAAGGAAATAAAGAAGCTTGAGGCAAAATAGAGAATCTCTATTGAGAACCAACAGCAATTACTAAGAAGATGGATGGGATTGTAAAAGATTGGATCAGAAAAAACCTGAAGAGGAAAGTCCTTCTGTATGCCCAGCACTCCACTTTTCTTTTCTTGACCACAGGTGATAAACAATTGTGTTGAGTTTGCTAGAAAGTGACATGCAATACAGAGGATTAAAAAAAAAAAAAGCCTTGATGTTGGAAAATGTCACTATGCTTACAGAAACATCACTTGTTTAAGTTTCTCTTGTTACAGAAAGTCAATGGAATATAATTGCGTTCAGACCATAGGGTCAGGTGTAATTAACAATTCAGCATAAAATCAGTTTAGAAAATCTAACAGCAGTGCCATGCCGCTGTCCATCAAAAAGGATACTTTGGGAAAGGGACCCTTGGAATTTGTTCTTCTCCATTGCAGAACAAAGTATTTGTTCCAGTTTTAACTTTTCATCTTTAAATAAGCTCCTCGTTTAAACTAATGCCATAAAAATAATTCTCAAGTTATGATCTAAACCAGGGGTATCAAACTTGATTTCATTGAGGGCTGCATCAGGGTTGTGTTTGACCTCGGGGGCTAGGTAGGTGTGGCTGGGGTGGGCAGGGCCACCTTGACATCACTCGAGTCGGGGACACTCCTCCCAGGCTCCATTTTTGGCTGTGACGGCCTCCTGCAGTGCTCTGCCAGCAAAAACAGAGCATGCAGCCCTCCTGAGCTCTGTTTTTGCTGACAGAGCGCTGCAGGAGCCCTCACAGCCAAAAATGGAGCTCGGGAGGAGTGCTCCAGAAACAAGTGATGTTGAGCTGGCAGAGGCACTGTGGGCCAGTCCTTTGCTGTTTCCAGGGTGGCCCCATGGGCCAGATCTAAGCACCCCATGGGTCGGATCTGGCCTGCAGGCCTTGAGTTTGACACCCCTGAACTAAACCCATGGTCCAGCAACAACCACAGATCTTTTCAATCATAAATTCAGTCTGAATGTATATGGTTATTCTATATTAATATTTCATAGATAGGAAATTTCAATAATATCAGAAATCTACTATCTTATATGATGATCATATAGACTCAAATCGAATTGTTGATGCAGATGGGCGGCCATAGAAATTGAACAAATAAATAAAGGGAAGAGCAACCTGGAGCTCTAATTTATTTTTCTAATTTTAAAACTGCTAAGATCAGTTTGGATAGGAGGTGTCACTTAATCTTTATTCCATTATTTTCTGGGTGGGGGTGGGAGCAACTGGAGCACTGCTTCTCACTTCAGGGTTCATCAAGCTTCTGCAGAGCAACACCAGCTGTAGAGTACCCCAAGGCCATACAGATTGCCACTTAGAAAAATAAAACATCGAATTTGCCAGTTAAATCCACTTTTTGGATCCAGTTTTATGAGTCAATGTGTTGCATGCTGTCCTTTCCATTTCAGAAAGCAAGTCAATGGGATCTGTCTAGGGTGAGATGGGGTTCCAAGATGTCCGTGTATTGTTCCTACTTGGATTTGCTTTCCATAATTCTGCTTTTCTGGCTTTTTGAAGCAACAGCATTGTTTTAGAAAAAGGGAACATATTCTTGGCTGTGCTTGGCAATTTCTCACTAGTTTTAATGTGAGGAAACTAATCTCATTGATCTACTAAAATTCAAGTGTATTGATCCATTTAGGTGAATCTTTTGGACTTAGACTTTTACACTGGGTAATAACACTTTCCAACTCTGCTAAGTTGTAAATGCTAGCCTCTGGTGAAATCAGTCTATTAAGGATGTAGAGAGGAGGCAATTTCACATAAACAGTTTAACTAGCTCAGGCACTCGCTGAATTACCTTTTTTTCCCTCCCCTAAATACAAAACTGTCAGCTTTTTGCTCAGATCATTAACCAAGGGCAAGACCTTAATGTCATTTTCCTTTGAAACCCATACTTTGAAAGTGTCACTTCTCTGAACTTATTGGGGAAAATGCATTTCTATACAAGAGGGAACTTCTCTCCAGTTAATGACAGTTCTAAACTGCCACCCCACCCCTCCCCAACAACATTACAATGCTCTGAATGGCCACTTCTGTGATTGGGGAGGAGAAAACAGAGATTGGGTCCAGTGACAGCCAGCTAGGAAAGCAGTAGTATATCTGTGGGCCAGATGAGATAAGATGTTCAACTTTCCTAGACTTTTTCTAGACCAGAACCAAAGTCAGCAAAATAACTTGTACATAAGCAGAAATCTACTCAGATGGATGGATGGATGGATGGATGGATGGATGGATGGATGGATGGATGGATGGATATTTCTCAATCAGGCCTCTATAGTTACTCACTGTGGCTAGCAGACCTGCTTCCCTGTTTATCCTGAGCTTATATACATAGACTGTTTCAGCTAACTCATCATTTCTGGTTTATTTATGCACATAATCCCAGAGGCGGGTTGCAAATTGCTGATTTCTTGATAGGGAGAGACCAGGATGCTTGGACTGGATGCTGGGAAGAAGTAGAGAGTTCTTGTCAACATGCTACCCTTGAGGATTTCTCACTAGCCAAGTGATTAGCCTAATCAGCTAACTGGTAGAAATAGGAAACTGGTTCCCTGCTGGCACTTCTATGCCAGCACTGTTTCTAACTTCCCAGTCTCTGTAAATCATTCTGAAGCTAACCTGCAGGGTTTCACCCAACCCCACATTTACTATCCCAAGACAGTTACCTTCTACCATGCAAATAGAAAAATCTCTTTTCTTCCACATCACATATATGAGAAAGAAACTATGCTTTGCAATTGCTTTTCACTCTGTGATTGTTTACGAAACAGTGAGGCAGTTGCTAGGTGAGAGAAGAACACGAAAAGGATAGCTAAGAGATTTTATTACTACCCCAAAAATACCTTCTCTGCAATCTCTGTAAATCTGCAATGTTTCAAATGGAAAGACTGCCTTTACTGCAACTACAGATACATCGCAACTGAATTAGAAAATAATCAACTTACTTTAGGGCTATCAATTTTGGGCTGTTAAAATCTGTAGAATCACTATATTTATACAGTAAATATAATTACTTTCTGCCATCTAGTGATCATCCAGAAGTTTTCAGCCCTTGATATGATAGCTTAGCAGTTGAATTTAATTTAACTTACATATTTAGCAACGCAATTTAATTTAACTTACCTATTGACACTTTCTATATACCCTGTTTCCCCCAAATAAGATGTCCCCTGATAATAAGCCCAATCGGGCTTTTGATAGATTTCCTGTGATTTACCTCCATATTAACATATTACTCCTTTTTGGATTGGCAAAGTCAAGTTCCAGAAAGGTTTTTTTTTATTATTGTAGAAGGGTTCAGTAAGGGAATCTTGAAAGCCTGCCAAAATATCTTAGTGCTCCATCTTATAGCAAACAAAATCAAAACAAAGTTATTTTGGGTTTCTTTCTCACACTTTCCTCTTCCTCAGCAATCTTTTCTATTCCCTTAACAGTTCACTGTTCTCTTCTTTCTTTCCAAGACGTGGTCAATAGCATTTCAAAAACAAAATCTTAAAATCCATATCATAGACCACACTATTATAAAACAATGGTACAAATGGCAACTATTTCTCAACCTTTAAATGCTTTCAACATTATTTTCAATTTTGCTAACTTCTGAAACATCCAAGAGAGAGTGCTAATCTGGTCTCAAGAAGGAGGATACTCATAGCATATTGGTTACAATGGCAAAACATAGACTGGGCCTCCTGTCCCCTTCACCTCTTGATACTGGAGTTTGATTGTACTGGGGAGTATGCATCTGATAACACATTTTTATGCAGATAATGTAGTTCTGCAGGTAGCAATAGCAATAGCACTTAGACTTATATTGCTTCACAGTGCTTTATGGCCTTCTCTAAGCAGTTTACAGAATCACCATATTGCCTCCAACAATCTGTCCTCATTCTACTGACCTCGGAAGGATAGAAGGCTGAGTCAACCATGAGCCAGTGAAAATGGAACTGCTGGCAGTCAGCAGAATTAGCCTGCAATTCTGAATTCTAACCACTGTGTCACCATGGTTTTTTCTAGGTACCTAGGAATTAAGCCATAAGGAATTTCTAGATTAAAGTCAGGGCTCGATCTAGACCCAGACGCCTATTGACAACCAGTGCAGATCCTATTGTACAAGTATTATATGACTTTGGTTGACTGCAGAAATAGATGATGACAGGAGGCAATGGCAGTTCAGAATTAATTGTGCAACAATGCAAAGACTCTACATGAAGTTGCCCTTTGCAAACAGCCAGTAAGATATTCCTATTTCTTTATGCTAACTACAGATCAGATGCCCAAACTTTGGCTGATTATTGTGGTGGAATCTCCAGCTAGAGTATTTCTGTGGGGGGGCGGTGAAGAGTGTGAACAGGGGGCTGATCTTAGAGTTCTTTCACAGCAGAAAGCAGCACATATCTTACCTGTTGAGATTCTTGTAAATAGGCATGCTGCAATAAAGAATTAACTTTGATCAGCTCATGGTGTCATTCTACTTCTTTGTGCTTAACATTATAGGGCTAATTAGATGACGAGGATGATCACATGGTACCATCAGAAAGACCCTTTAAAGCATTCTATCAAAAAACATAGTTCATAATTTAATTGCCAAAACAATAAACAAGTATTAAGAACTAAGAAAAAACAAATACTACAAACATACTTGTTTAGAAAAATCCCATGGGATGTGACCAAATGTATATATTTTTATTCTTAAAATAAAACATTTAGGAACTGCCAAGAGCTTGCAGAATACATGATTTAAATTAAAATCCCTTATCTTCCTTTTGGAGAGCCAATGTGATGTAGTGGAGAAAAGTATTGAGTTATTATCTGGCAGACCATGAGTTCTAGTCTCATTTTAGACACAAAGCCAATCATTCTTACCCATCCCTGGGAAGGAGGAAATGGCAAAACACTTCCAAAATCTTGCCAAGAATATTGCAGATTACCTGGTCCAGATACTCACCAGGAATCAACAATGAATCAAAGACACTATAAACAAACAAATCTCATTTTAAAGTCAATTGACATTTTCCAATAACAAAAAAGAAGGAAGGCCCTGATTCCAGGATAATGGGACTGGGTCCCTGAAATCCTGGCACTTGGGGACCCCACAACCTGGAGCCAAAAAGAAGGTCCTGATCAGAAGAACAGAATGATAGGGATGAATCAGGTAGACAGATATTTGTTGGCTTGTAACCAAGGTCTCTAAACATAATTGCTAATATTATTAGTAATAAGAACTGGGCTCTGACTCAGATTGGGAACCAGTCAATATTTCTGCACTGTGCTAAGACATAAGAATAGCATGGGAGGTTTCAAACAGCTCAAATAGTACTATTCTGGATTAAGATGAGGACATTGGGGATATTTGTGTTAAAAGAAAAAAAAACTGGTCTGTTCTGCAGTCAGGTAAAAGAGCACAGGATGTCTAATTGAAGTATATGTTAATTTTTTCACTAGCAAAAAAAAATCAAACATACAATTCAGCTGTCAAAGGTAGGGTATGAGGTTTAAAGGTTAAGGTTCCTCTTGCACATATGTGCTAGTCATTCCCAACTCTAGGGAGCAGTGCTCATCTCCGTTTCAAAGCCAAAGAGCCAGCACTGTCTGAAGACGTCTCTGTGGTCATGTGGCTGGCATGACGAAATGCCAAAGGTGCACGGAACACTGTTACCTTCCCACCAAAGATGGTCCCTATTTTTCTACTTACATTTTTATGTGCTTTCGAACTGCTAGGTTGGCAGAAGCTGGGACCAGTAATGGAAGCTCACCCCATTACGTGATGCTAGGGATGCGAACCACTAACTGCTGACCTTTCGATTGACAAGCTCAGTGTCTTAGCCACTGCGTCCCAGTGGTATGAGGTTAGGAAGCTATGAATGACAGTTGTTATAGAAACAAAGGACCTTAGATGAGTAATTGTGGTGTTCCTACCCTGGGAACGTGTGAAGTCTGGGCGAGGAAGGTCCATCCTTTGTCCTGTGGGTTGTGTGACCTTAGATGTATAAATCTCTTCTTTGGTATAGAATTTTTGAGGGACCTGGCATTGGGATTCAGTCTCATGAGTCCTTATCTTGAGGGGACTGTGTTTTATGTTTGTTTGCTGGTGTTGGCTGACTTCTTGGAGAGATGCATTTAATCAATTGTAGCCCAAGTGTCAAATGTGGATGGAAAGAGTTTAAACAGTTTGTTTGTATCTTTATCTGAGATTTGCCAATGGAACAGAAATAATTGGGGTTGATGCATGACCTAGCTGGTGCTGGTGGTGTCATAGGTAGGGGCTTTTATCTTCCAACACTTGTCAAGAGACTATTACATTAATGTAAGTATAAAACAAAAAAAGATACAAACCAATAAAGCCTTTGGTAGAAGAATCTTTTTTTTTATTGAAAAAGTTTTCAAATACAAATTTCCCCCCCTTTTTTTCTCCCCCCTCCTCCCTAACCCCCCCTCACCACCCATCCCCCCTGTGACTTCTTCAAAATAAAAACCTAATACATAACAGATTATATAATATTTTACCATCCCCTTACTCCCTCCTCAAAATACTGACCCTTACTTTCTAATGATATTATTAATATTATTACTTCCTCCTTTTACCATACACTTCAAAATAACATTCTACTATAACATTGTATAATAACTTCTGATTTAGCACAGTAATGTTATTATGACTCCCAATTTAGCAATAATCTGCCCTTTTTTCTCCTCCCCCATACTTATGTCTGTATATTAATGTAACATTTCAAAACATCCTTCCACTTTAAGACTATATAATAAATCCTACTTTAACATTTAATCTTTTGTGTATATTAATATAACATTTCAAAGCAGCCTTCCCCATAAATTCTAATTTTACATTTGTTCAACTCTATCCATTTCCTCCACTCCCATAAATATATCTCTTAAGCATCCCTTTTCTTAAACTAAACAATCAGTAAACTAACCTGTCTCCACCCACTTTCCTACAAAATTACCATACACAACAATTCTTAAAATCTTTATTCTTCTGCCCACCCTACTAAAAAAAATATTCCCTTATATAAATAAAATCAATGACTTTAAATTTATAATCCATATAATGTCTTCTTTGATGTCTTTCCACTGGATTGCTGAATCCATCACCCGTATTAGGGTAACATAACATCCCGGTTGTAATAGAATGTTCAAAATCCTCAGTTATCATCTACCCCCATCAATAATGAATATCTTCGGATATATAAAAAAAGAAAACAACCACCCGAGTGACATCATAATTGTATTCCATATAATATCTGTAATAGTGGCTTTCTTCAGGATTATTAATTCCCACCGTCATAATAGGGTAACAACCAGATCTTCTGCATGCCCCAGCGTAGCTCTCTTGCCTTATAAATCAGCATAAATGTAATACATTTATCAATAAAAAGAAAACCAAAATAGATAATTCCAATCCAACCGTTTAAGGCCCTTTTCACATCCCAAAATTACGGCATTGCAGAGGTCTGTCACTCTCCTCAGGATAATATTAACCACTACTTTGCCTCAACTATCTTTTCATGTATTCAGTCATTTCCTTTCCTTTCAGTCATATTCCTTTCTTTTTGTGGGTTTGATCTCCATCCTAATTTCCTTTCTGCAAGTTGTATATCAACTGATCGGTTTTCGTTCTGATTTATGACTTGATCTTGTTGGTTTTGCTTTTGTGACTCATATTTCTTTTCTATAAGTTGTGTATCAACTAATTGATTTCCATGCTTGTCTGTGACTTGATGAATCATCACGTTAGAATCCGATGCCACGTCTCTCTTATTTATGGATAATCCAGCTGAGGTCTGAAGGATCCAAAGGCAATTCATCTACGGAGGCCTCTGTAACTCGATATTTTTCCTTTATTTCCAACTCCTTCTGCTTAACTTGTGTTGTGCATAAAGATGTTGAGTTCATTTTTAAAAAAAATTGATAAAATTCTTCTGCTTTGTCAACAGTATTTAATTGGTATCTTTCTCCTTGATATCTCAATATTATACCAACTGGAGCATCCCATCTGAATAAGATATTTCGTTTTTTCAGCTCAGTTACCAGAAAACCAAATTTCTTTCTTGCCAATAACATCTTAGGCGGTAGTTCTTTGTATATCCAAATCTTTCTTCCAAACAATTGCAAAGTAGAATTAAAAGATTTTTGCACAATATTATTTCTTATTTCTTTATCTGTAAAATAAATCACCACATCTCTAGGCAATTGCCTTTGCTTTGCAATTCAGAAGTTTATTCTATAAACTCTATCGATCCTACAAAATACTTCCTCAGGTTGAACCTTTAAGATCCCAGCCAGGATTTGAGAAGATATTTTCCTTAAGTCATCTCTGTTATTTTCCTGTAATCCTCTCAGTCTAATTGCATATTCAGTAAAATTATATTGCATCCTTAAAACTTCCTTTTCAATCCGTTGTTGTATGTTTTCTGCATTACAAATCTTTGGATCAGCTTCTATTTTAGGTTTTTCTTCTGAGCTATTGTCTTGAGTGTTTATCAAATCATTTTCAATTTTTTGTATTTTATTGTCCAAATTGTCCTCAATTTCCTCCATTTTAGACTCTAATAAATTGATATTTGTATCCAACTTGATCATAAATTCTGAGAAACCATTAGCCATTTTTATAATCTTTCATTGCAAGATATCAAACCAAAGAATTGCACCAATTCTTTAATTTCCTGCTTAAATTTTTCAAAGTTCTGATTCATAATCTCATCCCTTCTTACAATCTCCTCCAGAAGAAATTCAATTATATTAAAATCAGTTTTCTGAGACTGTAAATTAAGAACTTGTTCATATAGTTTGTGGATGGGGGAATCCCCCCCCACTGCTTGTTTGTCCGGCTTTGTAAGTCTAAATGCCATATTTCCACACAGGCAAACTTTTTTAGAAAAGAAAAAAAAAAGCAAAGTAAAGAGAAAAAAAGCTTCTTTCCACACAAGATCAATATCAAATCTCCAGGAAAGAGAAAACACAAAAGTGGAGCTTTATCTTCAATTGTAGCCAAGAGTATTTATTCCGCTACTTTGTATCTTAATAGGAGACGGAAGGACTTTCTCTTTCAGCCCTTTCTCAAGCCTCCACAGTCGCCATTTTAAAAACTCTTTTTTTTCCTTCTTCAGTAACTTTTATAAAATAAATGAAAATACTTGCGATTCAGGGTCACAGGTCCAGCTCTCATCCTCTTTAATTGATCTGTTAGTTTTCTTAATAGGCTTGTTCTTGTCGCCTAGCTCTGCAAAAAGGCAGAGGTCTCCCAAAGCCTGAAGCGGCGGCAGGGGAAATAGGGAGCCTCATCTGCTTCATCCCCAAAAGTAAAAAAAAAACTTTTGGGACTTCGCAGAGAACTCTACCTACCCTCACCGGCTCTGTCTCACATTTCCTCATGGAAATGGAGTTTTTTGAGCCGCCTTTCCAGTGTAAAGGCGGCTCTTTACAGGCAATGGGGCTGGCGGTCCCGAGGGACCATCTGGCAGCGACGAGAAGCAAACCGGAAGTCCAGTAGAAGAATCTTATAGTGGCTTCTACTTCAATTGCACTCCCTGATATCATTTAGGGAAATGCTGAAAACTGAATCCTTTCAAAGAGTATTTATACATTTCTGGAGTAGTAGGAGCATTCTTAAAAGGGCCAGTGTCTTGTGGTTAATATAAACCATGCTCTCATAGGTAAGGGATAAAATTTTATTTATATTCTGTTGGCAAGTCCCATGAGGCAGGCAAAGTCAAGGAAGCAAAAATGAAAAGGATTTCAAGAAGATACCCTGAATACTAATCTGAAGTAAATACAGAACCTTGAAAAATATTCAGGTAAATTCCCAGTTTCAGTGATAATGAATTAATTAATTAAGGCAGAGCCTCTTTGAAATGTTTTTGTTCAATGCTTTTGTTCACATGTGGGCTGTGTGGGTTGCTTCTTCATGGCTAAGCTAAATGCCTTGTCTCCTCTCTTTTCCACACCTTCTCATATCGGCAAATGTTTGAGAAAAGCTCAAAGTATTGGAGTGTTCAGGGACCTGTGTCAAGCCCTGAGAGGTTAGTAAGGATAAAAGAACTACTAGGTTTTCTGGAAAGATCTTTATTGCTAGTCGGTCAATTTAATAGACTCTTGAAAGCCTATCAAAGTATTTCTCCCAAGCAACTTTGACCTAGTGTAATTCAATTAAAGTTAATCTCTTTCATACATCTCTCCTACATTGGACTCAAGCACTTCCTCTATAATAGCCCTATTTCTTTTTTTTAAAACTGTTTTGCAGGTTAAACATTCCACCATAACCTGCAAGAGAAATACACAAACCATAAACCTTAATTTCAGCCAGACTGTGGCCACAGTCTATGGGTTTACTTGGAAAGCTGAACACTGTTCTGGATTCAGTGGTGGGTTTCAAAAAAAATTACTACTGGTTTTGTGGGTGTGGTTTGGTGGGCATGGCATGGCTTGGTGGGTGTGGCTTGGTGGGCACAGCAGGGGAAGGATACTGTAAAATCTCCATTCCCTTCCCACTGTAGGGGAAGGTTACTGCAAAATCCCCATTTCCTCCCAATCAGCTGGGACTCAGGAGGCAGAGAATAGATGGGGGCGGGGCCAGTCAGAGAAGTGGTATTTACCGGTTCTCCAAACTACTCAAAATTTCTGCTACTGGTTCTCCAGAAGTGGTCAGAACCTGCTGAAACCCACCTTTGAAGTGATTGTATAAAATTAACTGGCATTTGCAAACCAGATATATCAGTGAAATGTAGTAGCAAACTTCTGAATAACTTAAATGAAAATTGTTTGGATCCATTAAATCCTTCTCATACTTTTGTTCTTGAACTATGTTGGTAAATGAAAGGAAGGATTGATTTTCTTGAACCTCTGAATCATAAAGTATTGAGCATTGTGCAATGAAGGAATTACCCCTAGAAAATATATTTGCATTTGCATAGGGAAGCTCTACCATAAGTTATGCTAGAAGTCACTATGTTTATGTAATAATGGACTAGGGGTTTTCTTTTATATGTTGCAAAATGATGTTTGTACACACGATACTCATTGCAAACAAACAACTTTAATAAGTGGGGGCAGGAAGAAAAACCATTAAAAAAAACCCAAGCATAAGGAATAATTATAGCTACATTTGCACAAACTACATGTCTGGAATATGATTATGTAAAAATGAGAAACTGAGATTATATTCTTTGCTTTCAAAAAGCCTTGTTTAAAATCTTATTTATCATTAGAATACCTAAGCACCTGCTTTTGATTCCTTGCATGTTTCATTGCCATACCGTGAAGATATGGATCATTTGACACAACTGCTGTATGAAAAGGATCAACCTACCATATGCAAGTAAGTTGGAAAAACAGTGAGTTTTTGTGATGAGGAAAGTGTTTATTGGCAAATGATTACATTTGCTACTTCTTTTCCATTGTGGAATTAACTGATAATTATTCATGTGATACACTATTAAAACTCACTCTCCTACAGCACAATTTAAGCTATAAAATTGAATGCAAAACCTTTCTGGTGTTCAGGCTTTCCTATATTTCTTTTGTATTGCAGATATGGATCATTGGGAATGAATTTTAGGAATCAATAGCAAATAGTTTAAAATCCATTGTCAGGCCACTTGTTTGCTCAATAAGACCCAGTACTGTTGACAAAAGTCATCAATGTTCAGTGTTTGTGTATGTTTTCCTAAATGTTCTTTTTGAGATTAATATTGATCCAGGTTTCTTAATATTTCTGTATATCTTTGCTTTAAGTTTTTTTTAGCTACCTAGTATTTTGTTATTTCTACTGTAAGAATGGACAGGTACGGAGTGATATGCCTTTGATTTATACTATATGCCTCAAGGTCATTTTAACTCTGGAAAATCTATGACTTCAATATCATTAAAAATAAAGTAGATCCTAATAAAAATACATACTGTTGAAGCATGTCATATGAGAGGGGATAACAAGAAAGTTTATTTCTGCCATGTCAGTTTTCAATATATTTCCAACATTTTATTCCATGCTTTTACAGAAGATAAAATCTAATGGGGAATTGTCATACGCTTAGAAATATTAATACTACATCATTCTGTCATTTTCCCTCTGTGGTTAATCTTATGGGAAAAGAATTGTTATTGCTAATAATCTTAAATTCAATCTGTATATTCAGATCCATATTTACAACTAATAAAAATAATAATTGTGGTGATGGAAGAAATGCTTCCGTGGCTCAGTTTTGCTTATATGAAAATGCATATTATATTGTTTATATCATATTAACACTGTTAATCTGTTAGCTTCAACTTTTTCCTTTTTGTATCATCGTTGTTGCCCTGTTCTCATTTTATCTATTATAGCAGCTGTGAAGAACTTGTTCATCCAGGGTAAATTGTGGTGGAGGTCAAGTAAGTACCCCTTTCTTCATAGATCAAGGACCCTTCTATCTTGTCAGAAACTCTTGGATGGTCAGAGCCAAAGTGGACTTTATTCCAGCCGCCTGAGAAAATATTTTGGCTTAACAATGAAGAGATTTTGTATAACATTCCAAATCATACCCATTTGCAGTCAGATATAACGTCTTTTTGTTCATTTGGAAATCTCCTCTTCCATCTGTCAGGCTGTTGTCAGTTTTCAAAGACAGTGATTAGTCAAGGACTACTTTTCACCCAAGTTTTGAATGTTTAAATGTCTTTTGCATGCTCTTTATTCTTTACTTCCTTTTTTAAAACAAAAACCAACTTTCTTTGCTGTACACTCTTTATTTATATTCTTCTTGTATAAATAGCAGCAAGCATAAAGATTTACTGCCCAGGATTTGTGTAGGGATGCATTTCCTGAAGAGGAATGAGAATGGCATAAATTCATATTATAATAAAAATAATATAAGCACTCCTCTCTCGTTTTAAAAAAGTCTGATAATTCTTACATTAATGTTTTCATTTTGGTATGGACACATTTCTAAAACATTCTTCTGATGTTTAATAAAAACAGGTCTCATCTTCTATATTTTCATATTCACACACACACACACACACACACACACACACACACAAAATATTTTCTGAATGTATGCTTCCATTTCCAACTTATGTCTTCAGGATCAAAAACTCTTCACATTGTTATTGCCCTTTGTTTCTTCCACTCTTTCCAGATTATTCTTAGGTTGACCCACAGTGGAAAACGAATTCCACATCAACTTACTTAAACAATGCAAAGGTTCAGGCAGGATTATAGGAAGGGGTGGGCTTCAAAAATTTTAGCAAGGGGTTCTCTGCCCGGTTGCGTGGCCATGGTGGATGTGGCATAGTTGGCCTCCTGCACCATGGGGGGGGTCATTTTTGCCCTTCTCGGACTCCGGAGGCTTTTTTCGAACCTCCGGGAGGGTGAAAATGGCCTCCCCAGGCTCCAGAGGCCCTCTGGATGTCGGGAACAGGCCAGAATGTCTGGTAGGACCATTTTTTGCCCTCCCTGAGCCTCCGTGTGTGTCCTGCACTTACCTGCATCCAAAATGGGCTGCGTGGGTACTCCTGGGAGGGGCAGGGTGTGTGGGGCCAATGAGGAGTGAGATTTGGGGGTTCTCCAAACTGCCCAGAATCTTAGCTAGAGGTTCTTCCAAACTCCTGCAAACCCCCAGCAGCTCACCCCTGATTATAGGTTGTGAAGAGGAATCTCAATCTAATGGTCATCTTTTATCTTTGCTTTTTTTCCACTAAATTGAGAGGTGATCTAGTGCCACACAACTTTTATAGCTGACAGCAATGTTTCCATGTTATTTGATTGCAGTTTTGGCTGTAAGGCGTTGCAATGTATTAATTGGTTAAAACAAAAAAGATGAGAATGACTGTGGCCTTCAGAAAGTTCTACTCATTTAATATCTCCATAGCAATTAGACTTCCTTCCTCTAATATATTTTAAATTATTCTGATGACCTTTTTACTGGTGTACAAGGAACAATTGGAGCTACTTAAGAAAAGGCTTGAGTTGTGTGTTTTAAAGGTAATATAAGATAGCATAATATCTTTGCACCCAACAGAATATAAATAGTAACACACACACACACACACACCCCGACAGAGAGAGAGAGAGAGAGAGAGAGAGAGAGAGAGAGAGAGAGAGAGAGAAAGAGAGAGAGAGAGAGAGAGAGAGAGAGAGAGAGAGAGAGAGAGAGAGAGACGCACACACACACAAGAAGTAAAACCTTCAGAACAAGCATATATCTTGTAAAACATAAGAAACGAGAAATTTGCAACTTTCTCCCTGTATTCATTTTATTAATTTTATTATCCATTTGTTATGGTAACCTGGAGTGCTTTCATTTATGTACATCCCATTGTAACCAGGTGATGTCTCTATTTATGCTTACTTGGATATTTTATAGGAGGATACTGGTGGTGAAATCATGACTTCTCACAAAGCTAATATCTGAGAATATTCTTTCAGATGCACTTCAACCTCAGAAGTTCCTTGGATGTTACAGAGTCTGTTTTTGTTCAGTTGTTTCTTTTAAGTTCAGTAATATATACAATATATTATTCCTTCTGATAATTTAATAGGTGTCAATGTTTTGCCTTTAAGTATAATTTCTGTTTGTGGGAGGCACAAATGGCTTAGTGATTAAGAACATTGAGCTTGTCATTTGGAAAGCCTGGGTTTGGGACTTGAACACCACATGATGGGGTGAGCTCCCATCCTTCCTCCAGCTCCTGTTCTCCCTAGCAGTTCCAAAGCATACAAATGCAAGTAGATAAATAAGTACCACTTCAGTGGGAAGGTAACAGCATTCTGTGCACCTTGGTGTATAGTCATGCTGGCCACATGACTACAGAAATGTCTTTGGACAATGCTGG
Organism: Arizona elegans; assembly: GCA_022577455.1. Classification (NCBI taxonomy): domain Eukaryota; kingdom Metazoa; phylum Chordata; class Lepidosauria; order Squamata; family Colubridae; genus Arizona; species Arizona elegans. The sequence continues at coordinate 42,645,870 of JAKOOJ010000001.1, forward strand.
GTCCCTCAACCAAGAAATGGACATGAGCACTGCCCTTAAAATCAGATATGACTGGACAGGGGAAACCTTTATCTTTATAATTTCTGTTAAGACCATTATAGGTCTGTTGTTCTGTTCTGTTTGCCACCATCTTGCCTGCTGTTTGGCTTTACTGTTCTCATATATTTCTATATTGAATGCATCAGGTAAATGCATGGTTTATACTCTTTGCTCCATAAAGCATTGCTATGCAACAAGCAAAAGAAATGTATTATGTTGAGTCCTGAATGCTCTTGATTGTTTGTTTGTAGATGTTTTGTTACCCAACTAGGTAATAGTGCACAGTGCACAGCATTACCTAATTGGTAATGCAACTGCAAGCAAACAACCATGCTCAGAGAATACCCAGGACTCTACAGTTCAACTCTGAGCTGAACATATTCTCTTCTATTGAAGTGTATTCTCTCATTCATCAGCTACCATAGCAGCCTTATTCATTCTCTCTCTTTCTTTGATCCCACCCATTCCTTTGTCTCTTTTTGGCTCCTTCCTCTAATTTCTCAGTTTAGCCTTTCTACTTTTGACCCAATCATCCCACTAGAATTCCATCACAATAATGTGCTTTCAGTGTTCTTCCACTCATTCTTCTTCAATGACTTTCATATTTTATAGAGAATTCCATGGAGATTTATGATACAGAACTTGGATGTCTGCCTTTTCTCTAATGTGCTTGCAACTCATAGCTATCTGCCAAGTTTCCAGTGTTCTGGGAACATAGGTACAACTGTCCATATTGTTTGTTTTCTAATACTTAGAGTTACCTTAACCAAAGGGTTTGTGCACATAGCTGATTTCTGTTGTGGGTATGAGAAAAATGAAAACAGAGACTCCTATTAATCCATTTTGATTAATCTGGCTTTACTGCACTAGAATTAATGTTTATTTGAATAACATCTGGTCTCTTATAAATAATCTTCTTAAAAGACAACACTCATTATGACAAGCTTTATATTTAAACAATAGAGAATGTTTGAATGTCTTTGGCTTCTAGGCAAGGATGTCTAACAAAACAAAGCTCAATTCTTTCCCATAGTAACTGTCCAACAATTAATCCAACATACTGTATATTTTTCCAATTAATAGATCTTGATTGGAAGGCTTAACAAACAGTTGCAAACAGTTTTTTTCCCTGAACTAAATGTTATCAAAAAGACAGTCATTAAGATAAACAAGAGCTCCTCACTGAAGCCTAATGAGATTTGAAAATGACAACAATCTAACTGTTCATTCAGACTGAAATATTGAGAGACGAGATGCTGCTTTAATGAAAAAGCAACTCACTTACATTTATGCTTCCCATTATTGGCCCACCAAATACATAAAAATGCCTTTGGCATCATTCAGAGATTGCACTTTTAGTTCCTGCTCACTAGGCATATTGGGCAATGGCATTTTTTATGAAATGATTCAGCTGCTCTTGAAGCGTATCTCTTTATCTATAGATCATGAATATCACAGCTTCAACATCAGCGAACATTTTCAAAAAGCTTCAAGGGTTCTTCTCCACGTCCCAGTTATCCAAGTAATGATCCTTCCCATCTCATAAGTCAGCATTTGCACATAACTGGATCAAGTAGGAAGACAGTAGGTGGGAACTATAGCAAGCAATTATGTTAAAGCTAGACAGTCTTTGACCACCTTCCTCCCTTTTGTATTGGCCAGGCTGACTGGGGCTGATGAAAATTGTAGTCCAAAGCATCTTTGGGGCACTGTTACCTATCCTTGCTAGAGCACATTGCTATCACCTTGTAACATTGCTAGAGACAGTTGGGAGGCCCTTCCAATTATAGTTTTCTGTGCATTCAAACACAACAAATTAAAGTTAAATCTATCCTACACACACACACACACACACACACCATTGCAAAAAAAAAGGAAAGAAGGAAAGGAAAGGAAAGGGAAAGGAAGGGAAGGAAAGGGAAGGGAAGGGAAGGGAAGGGAAGGGAAGGAAAGGAAAGGAAAGGAAAGGAAAGGAAAGGAAAGGAAAGGAAAGGAAAGGAAAGGAAAGGAAAGGAAAGGAAAGGAAAGGAAAGGAAAGGAAAGAATGCCTTCCTGCATCTTCTTAGTAAATAATTCACTCTTATTATGGTACTCTGTACACAATACAGCATAATACTGGAAAGGCTTTCTATTGTTTATGCAGTTTATGCAGGATTGTTTTCAAGCTCCAGTGCTCCTCAGCAAAGCAAGGTGAGAAAAATGTTAATGGGACAGATTGGATATATTCATGGTCCATATTGTTCATAATGTTTGCCAACTCTTCATTAAACAGTTCAACAAAATTCTGCCTTCAAGGTCAGTTACATTTGAAAAGGATGAGAATAAAGGTGAGGAAACTGCTCTCAGAGATCATCCATAAATTGTTCAAAGATGATTGGCCCAGATATTTTAAATGGATAAATCTCTGAACTTGGAAAAGAAGGGGAAAATATTAAAACATTTTATGAAAGATAGCAAGTTTTACAAATGTTCAGATCCCATAGTTTGTTCAATTAATGGAAACATCAAAATGTATTTTGGGAGGCAAGTAGTCATATCTTCCTGTGCTATTTAATGCTCTGCTGAACTCTGTCTTCCAATATCCCTAAAGTTCAATTTATTTATATACATATGAGGATTCCATTCCCCCCCTCTTTCATTCTCAGGCAATTTAGAAATCCTTTAAAAAAAATCATGGTGCAGCGACTAGAATGTTTGGGAAAGAAATAAAAGTATGGTGGCTACCAAAATGTGTTAGAGCATGGTGCAGAGTATGGTTGGCCCTCATTTGGCAGTCCAAAGCATTGTCAGAGACAGTTGGTGAACTGGAGTGCAGCTCTGTTCCCAGCTGAGAAGTAGCACCACCACTAGAATGCAATTTGTGGAGCACTGGAGAAATGCTGCAAGAGTTCTCATCCAGCCTGCTAAGTTGGGAAGAAACATAACAGTATGGCTTGAGGTATAGATGCTTGGAGACTATTTGGGGGTCTATTTGGAATGCTTGATAGTCTCTGATGCCAGAATTGTGGATGGCCTTAGGTTGACAGTCACCATTTTGGCAGCCCATCAGTCGCATGGAAGCCTCGGCTTATCAGTTGCAGAAGCCAAAAGGATTTCCAAAGAAGATAACATTCTTGTAGGAGATCTGGATCAGCAGCTGCTGATTTAGAGCTGTCTCCAAGTCATGAGCTTTCCAGCTGCATGTTGTAGTAGGGACTTTTGGTTTCATTGATTTAGAGCTGTTCTCCAAGTGAGCAGTGGTCCAGCTGCATTTTGGTCTTTCTGTTTCATTGGGACTGTTCTGAAGACAGATTTGGAAGAGAAGTGCTTCCGGGCAGTTTAGTGTTTTACTAGTGTTTGGAATTAGATATATACAGATAACTGTATGTGTGCTGAACCATGAGGGGGAGGGGAGGCAGATGCTTGATTTGATTGCTTTCTGGGGGATTTCAACCTTCAGTGAAAGGTTTGGAATGGCCTAGGAGTTCATGTACATGATGACAACTATGAACTGACTCAACCTATTGAAGAGCTGAGACACATCCCTTGAATAAATACACTTGATCTATTTTTTTTTAAAAAAATTCAGGACAGATTATCTTCTGTTTGCCAGAACTTCCTTTCTCCACAGAGGTGAAGGACATATTGTTTTTCCTTTTCCTTTTAATGGCAAGCTGCTCAGAGTCACTGGTGAGACAGATCATGCTTTTCTCTCAGAATAAAATTTTTTTCAGACCAGTCAACTGTCTTTGGCATTAAGTAGCAGTGTTTGCAGGACACTCAGCCCCAGGAATGAAATTAATAGTTCAAACACCGAATCAAGGGGAAGGCAGAATTTGTTCTCCCCCCTTTCCAGCATAGTCTACATATTTTGCAGGCAAAGCCAGAAGGGAGGTTCAGATGCAAGACAGTAAGTAGTTAAGAACTTGACACTCCATTGAAATGCAGTGCTTAATTCACTATTAGCAGAAACTTCACAGACTCAATACAATTAGGGAAGTTGCTTTATTCTAGGAAAGCAAGAAAGCAAAACACCATATATCCACAGAATATCTGACTGTTGCAAAGCACAGGAATGAAGTCTTGTATGTCGGGCCTGGAATTTAAACCCCAGATCTTTTGTTCCCAGCCTTTGCAGTCAGGGTGATTCTAACTATGGATGATTCTTTGATTGTGACCAATAACCCACAGATAACATGTGCTGTGATATCAAGCATTGTCCAATCCATGATCTTCCATGCTAGTAGACAGACAATTGAATGAGCCATAAACTATTCACCTGCCATCCAATATTTCTACATTTAGAGACAGCTATTTGTTAATAAGGGGTGTGGTGGCTCAGTGGCTAAGATGCTGAGCTTGTCGATCGAAAGGTCGGCAGTTCAGCGGTCTGAATCCCTAATGCTGCATAATGGGGTGAGCTCCCGTTACTTATCCCAGCTTTTGCCACCTAGCAGTTCGAAAGAACGTAAAAAATGTAAGTAGAAAAATACGGACCACCTTTGGTGGGAAGGTAACACAGGTGGGTTTCAGCAGGTTCTGACCAGTTCTGGAGAACTTGTAGCAGATATTTTGAGTAGTTTGGAGAACTGGTAAATACCACCTCTGACTGGCCCTGCCCCCATCTATTCTCTGCCTCACGAGTCCCAGCTGATCAGGAGGAAATGGGGATTTTGCAGTAACCTTCCCTTGCCACGCCCACCAAGCCATGCCCACCAAGCCACACCCACAGAACCAGTGGTAAAAATTTTTGAAACCCACCACTGGAAGGTAAGATTGTTCTATGAGCATTTAGTGGAGACGTCTTTGGACAGCGCTGGCTCTTCGGCTTTGAAACGGAGATGAGCACCACCCGTAGAGTCAGGAACTATTAGCACATATGTGCAAGGGGAACCTTTACCTTTACTTTTATTTGTTAATAATCCATCTATTTTCTTCAATTTTATTATATAATCTAACTTCTCTGGAAATTATGCAAACTATGGCAGTGGGATCTGCAACAAAATGTTACAATGTACAGGATTTGCAAGGTTTGCGTTTGCTAGTTATGACCTTTGGCTAAGGAGAAACAGAAGTAGTCAAAATAGACAAAGCGGATAAATGAGTTCCGGAAGATCTTTCACAACTTGATGGATAGTTGCTGCACATTGTGAAGTTGTTTATGTCTCAATTGCACATTAATTCTATTTGTCTTCATCTGCCCAGTTGGTCATTATAAAAGAAGTAAATCCAGATAAAGGGTTTTTCCTCTTTCCTCCCCATTTTTTGGTAGTTTACCAATTTTGGGGGTCCTCACGGTTGCCCACACTTCCCTCTGGTATGTAAATGGTACTGTTTTCTTTATGAGAACTGGTTCTTGGAGAACTGAATTTACTCTTATTATACGTCACATTTCTAAAGACAAATGCAGAAAATGTCACCGCAATGAAAAATGCCATGCTCTTTATACCTAGAAGAATGCCTATTAGTCAGAACTGGTTTATACCGCTGACTGTAATAGTTTAAAAAGAACCTATCAAGAAGCACCAAAGGAGATGTTAGCATCTTTTTGGCTCATATGCAGCCATGCAACATGCTTTTCACTTTATTACAATTTTCCAATTAGCTGGTTGTTTGAAAATGCTTGAGTTCAGTGTGTGAGAGGCACAGTTTGCTGCTGCTGGTTTTAGAAGACTGAGACAATCACAACATATTGAGATCGTTATGGGCAAACAGAGCAGAACCACCTATGCAACCCTTTAATAATTAAAATTTTCTGCTATGCTAAAACTCCTTCCAATTGGCACAGTAGGGTCAGAACCTTAATCATGTCTCATGTGTTGAAATGGATTGGTTGTTGAAATGCCATTTATTGAATGTCCTAATTAAAAAATATTATGAAAATGACTTTTTTCCCTGCATCCTTGTGTTTAATGTAATATTTCTTGAAAATTTACTGCATTATAACTTTCCCTTCTTATTCTTAGCTGGCATTTCTCCACTTCTTTTCTATTAGTCCTTTCTTTCTTTCTTTCTTTCTTTCTTTCTTTCTTTCTTTCTTTCTTTCTTTCTTTCTTTCTTTTTTCTTTTTTTATTTCTTTTTTTCCTTCCTTCCTTCCTTCCTTCCTTCCTTCCTTCCTTCCTTCCTTCCTTCCTTCCTTCCTTCCTTCCTTCCTTCTTCCCATTTCTCCTCTTAGCCTCCTCCCCCACGTATCTAGTCTGTTGGCCAAGCAATGTTGCCTTCAAATACCTTGACTCAGAAACTGAACTTCAGTACTTTTAATTAGGAGTGAACTAATTGTCAATTTTGGTTTCACTCAGCATGAGGCTCCATTTTGAAAAGTACATACATATTCATCCCAGTATTCCCTTTTGGGGTAAGCAAAGTTTAGAAAAAAAAAAACCCTCCAAGAAGTACTATGTAATGAAATTGGAATAGGATATAAGGGGGGAAAATCTAACTAGATTACGTATACACCGCATCACGGATCATTTAATTTTCCTCTTGTTTTCCATCCCTACAAACAATTCATGCTTCCATCTGCTGAATCATATATTGCCCCCTTCCCTCTAAAATTCTCACATTTCTTTTTTTAAAGAATGATTAACTCCTCCTCCCATACATAAAAGGCACCACAGACAGAATAAGCAAAATCCTCCACAAACATAACATCAAGACAGCATTCTGCACAAACCGAAAAATATCCACCTAAGGAACCCCAAAGACAAAATTGAGTTGGAAAATCAAGGAGTATATGAAATCCCATGCACCGCCTGCCCCACCACATACATCGGACAAACCAACAGACGAATAAGTGCACGCATAGAAGAACACAAGAACTCAGTCAGAAAAGAGGAACCAACTTCTTCCCTGGTTCAACACCTTAAAGCCACAGGACATGATATTGACTTTAAAAAGACCAGAACTATCACCAAAACTGAACACTTTAACAACAGAATAATCAGAGAAGCCATCGAGATAGAAAAACGCGCACACAGCATGAACAAACGAGACGATACCTCCCGCCTACCAGCCATTTGGAAACCCGCCCTTATTGACAAACGAGTCCCTAACACGACGAATGACACCAGACCCACACTCATGAGAGCCACACAGGATGTCACCACCACACATCCACGCAGAAAGCAGACTCAAACCCACACTGATAATGAGCCACAACCAAGGACCAGAAGCCAGACTGCAGCTGCATCATTAGCCACTTTAAACCTCTCCAATCCATACATGAAGCAGACTGACACCCACCATGAAGAGCTTGCACGGCCACAAACATGAAGCCAAACAACAACAACTCAGCTCACCAGCTCAAATCCCCCTGCAACTCAGACTAAGCTGAGCACAACCAAGCCCCCACCCAAACAGAACACACCCCCAGCCAATCAGAGCACAACCAACCCCCCATCCAATCAGAGCACAGCCAAGCCCCTAACCAATCAGAACACACCTCCACCCAATCAGAACACAGCCAAGTTCCCACCCAATCAGCTCACACCCCCACTAGCAGTTAAAAGGAAGAGACAGCTGCGATCTCACATTGCTCCTGGAAGCACAAAGCCGAGAACACCAGCCTGAAGATGACGAATGAGACTTCGTCGAAACGTCGCCAAGACACTTCCAATTTTACGTGGGAGAAGACCCGAATAACCAAAGACCTACATACAAACACCCGCGAAAACCTGAGAAAACATATGTTTTTCTTCTAGCCAGGTTTTCCCTACGTAGCCAAGGTTTTTTTTGTAGCTCCAGCTCAGTAGAATCTCATCTACTCGGTTCTGGGCTTTTTTCCTTTCTAACACCTAGCAAGCTCTGACTGCTAGGTGGGAGACCTAAATAGATCCATTTCTAGCTCGTTAGCTGTCGTCAGTAGGCCACACCCACCTCCCCCCTGTAAAGGCATAGTATCAATTTTCTTACTTCTTCGTAGGGTCTATGTGTGTTTTTCTTCTAGCCAGGTTTTCCCTACGTAGCCAAGGTTTTTTTTGTAGCTCCAGCTCAGTAGAATCTCATCTACTCGGTTCTGGGCTTTTTTCCTTTCTAACACCTAGCAAGCTCTGACTGCTAGGTGGGAGACCTAAATAGATCCATTTCTAGCTCGTTAGCTGTCGTCGGTAGGCCACACCCACCTCCCCCCTGTAAAGGCATAGTATCAATTTTCTTACTTCTTCGTAGGGTCTATGTGTGTTTTTCTTCTAGCCAGGTTTTCCCTACATAGCCAAGGTTTTTTTGTAGCTCCAGCTCAGTAGAATCTCATCTACTCGGTTCTGGGCTTTTTTCCTTTCTAACACCTAGCAAGCTCTGACTGCTAGGTGGGAGACCTAAATAGATCCATTTCTAGCTCGTTAGCTGTCGTCGGTAGGCCACACCCACCTCCTCCCTGTAAAGGCATAGTATCAATTTTCTTACTTCTTCGTAGGGTCTATGTGTGTTTTTCTTCTAGCCAGGTTTTCCCTACGTAGCCAAGGTTTTTTTGTAGCTCCAGCTCAGTAGAATCTCATCTACTCGGTTCTGGGCTTTTTTCCTTTCTAACACCTAGCAAGCTCTGACTGCTAGGTGGGAGACCTAAATAGATCCATTTCTAGCTCGTTAGCTGTCGTCGGTAGGCCACACCCACCTCCTCCCTGTAAAGGCATAGTATCAATTTTCTTACTTCTTCGTAGGGTCTATGTGTGTTTTTCTTCTAGCCAGGTTTTCCCTACGTAGCCAAGGTTTTTTTGTAGCTCCAGCTCAGTAGAATCTCATCTACTCGGTTCTGGGCTTTTTTCCTTTCTAACACCTAGCAAGCTCTGACTGCTAGGTGGGAGACCTAAATAGATCCATTTCTAGCTCGTTAGCTGTCGTCGGTAGGCCACACCCACCTCCTCCCTGTAAAGGCATAGTATCAATTTTCTTACTTCTTCGTAGGGTCTATGTGTGTTTTTCTTCTAGCCAGGTTTTCCCTACGTAGCCAAGGTTTTTTTGTAGCTCCAGCTCAGTAGAATCTCATCTACTCGGTTCTGGGCTTTTTTCCTTTCTAACACCTAGCAAGCTCTGACTGCTAGGTGGGAGACCTAAATAGATCCATTTCTAGCTCGTTAGCTGTCGTCAGTAGGCCACACCCACCTCCTCCCTGTAAAGGCATAGTATCAATTTTCTTACTTCTTCGTAGGGTCTATGTGTGTTTTTCTTCTAGCCAGGTTTTCCCTACGTAGCCAAGGTTTTTTTGTAGCTCCAGCTCAGTAGAATCTCATCTACTCGGTTCTGGGCTTTTTTCCTTTCTAACACCTAGCAAGCTCTGACTGCTAGGTGGGAGACCTAAATAGATCCATTTCTAGCTCGTTAGCTGTCATCAGTAGGCCACACCCACCTCCTCCCTGTAAAGGCATAGTATCAATTTTCTTACTTCTTCGTAGGGTCTATGTGTGTTTTTCTTCTAGCCAGGTTTTCCCTACGTAGCCAAGGTTTTTTTGTAGCTCCAGCTCAGTAGAATCTCATCTACTCGGTTCTGGGCTTTTTTCCTTTCTAACACCTAGCAAGCTCTGACTGCTAGGTGGGAGACCTAAATAGATCCATTTCTAGCTCGTTAGCTGTCGTCGGTAGGCCACACCCACCTCCTCCCTGTAAAGGCATAGTATCAATTTTCTTACTTCTTCGTAGGGTCTATGTGTGTTTTTCTTCTAGCCAGGTTTTCCCTACGTAGCCAAGGTTTTTTTGTAGCTCCAGCTCAGTAGAATCTCATCTACTCGGTTCTGGGCTTTTTTCCTTTCTAACACCTAGCAAGCTCTGACTGCTAGGTGGGAGACCTAAATAGATCCATTTCTAGCTCGTTAGCTGTCGTCAGTAGGCCACACCCACCTCCTCCCTGTAAAGGCATAGTATCAATTTTCTTACTTCTTCGTAGGGTCTATGTGTGTTTTTCTTCTAGCCATATATATATATGTATCCTTTATATATCTGTTTTGCATTTTGATTGTCATTCATTCTTGCTCTACAATCAAGGCATCTCAGCATGTATCTTTCATACTGGTCACTCCTTTTGGTACTGAATTCACAATCACTCTTGACCCCTTTTCTTCTTGTTTTATCACACTTTTGAAGTAACTAATTTCCTATACATTCCATTCTTATGTTTCTTATGACATCTTCCCTTCAGTATAACAGGATGAATAGATGCACACATACACATACACATCTTACTTCAACAAATTGTCATTCCTCCAACAGACTACATGGTAAGCATTATCTTTCAATCAGCCTTGTACATCTTAAAATCCTCAATTTTTCATCTCTAATAAACATTCTAGCCAAGTCCAGAAATTCATGAACTTCCGCTAAAATTTTGTCATTTAATTATAATTGGAGATTTTCATTCCTTTTTCTGTATTGCATGACTATTTTGGTTTGTGATACATTTATTTTCAGGTTCAAATTCTTCATTGGGAATTACTACTTATCATTCATGAAACATGAATATCCAAAGGTGTATAGACCTTTAGATATCTAGCCAGCATATCTCTAACATTATTCAAAGCATTCTTTATTCATGTATTCAAAAATGCATCCAGCAACCCAAAGAACATCACATATTCTTGTTCAGTCAGGGTAGCAATGGTGGGAAGAATTGCTTCGCCTTTTTTTTGCTCTTACTTGGATTAGATGTTATGTGGAGAATCATTACAGCATGGTGATGCACCTGAGAAAATGATTGCCTTGGATTGCATACTCTGTGTTGCGAAGGAGTGATGTCCTCTCTCTTTGGAAAGCATAGTAATGTCATGCACATTAGGAGTGTACATAGAAAGTCTATACAGAATGTAATAGAAAGGAAGTGGTGTGATTCATTGAGGTGGGGCAAATGAAAAGTGGTGGCTCTGAAAATAATCCTATCAGACTATTCTGACCTTCAGAGCCTGACTCCTCTGCCCTTTAATTTTCTGTACTTTTCTGATACTATATAGGTTGTAGCCTGAGAGAGTTTGATCCTATTTTGCCTATAGGATACAATCAAGCTTACACTCAGAATGTAATCAAGAGAGTCCAGACATATTTTACGAGAAGAGTCCTCCATTCCTCTAACCGTAATAAAATACCTTATGCCACCAGACTCCAAATTTTGGGCTTAGACAACTTATGATGACTTCAGTCTGACCTAAGCATAGCACATAAAATTATCTGCCACAATGTCCTTCCTGGCAATGACTGCTTCAGCTTCAACCACAACAATACACGAGCAAATAATAGATACAAACTCAAGGTAAACCATTCCAAACTCGATTGCAGAAAATATGACTTCAGCAACAGAGTGGTCAATGCCTGGAATGCATTACCTGACTCTGTAGTTTCTTCCCCAAACCTCCAAAACTTTAACTTTAAACTGTCTACTGTTGACCTCACCCCATTCCTAAGAGGTCTGTAAGGGGCATGCATAAGTGTACCAGCGTGCCTACCATCCCTGTCCTAATATTCCTTTTTACTTACTCTTTACATGTATTCAAATTATGTTTATACTTTTACCTGTTATCTTATATATGCTTGACAAATAAATGTATGATTATGATTATGATTATGATCTATTGTGTTGCCAGAACAAGGCCTTGTTTTGCCTGCTGTGGGACTGAGTTTAAACAGACTCCACCATTTGAACGTAGGGAGTAAGATAAGGAATCTATTTAAAGCTAAACTAATAGCTGATAAATTTGTGAAGAATTTTATTGATGGGATTAATTTATCATTTAAATTTGAAATCTATTGTCTTACTGGCTATATTGATTGCCAGAAGGCAGCATATGATCCCTCTTGTTCTGTTTGAGACTCTTCAGATATATGTAGCCACAGATCTTTTTAAGGTGTTCAATCCCTCTACCACAGGGGTGTCAAACTGGTGGCCCATGGACCAGATGCCTCACACACAGGTCATGCCCACCCTGGCTTTGCAAAGGCAAAAAACACCACAATATGTCATGATACATCATGTGAGGCAATTGAGTTTGACACCTGTGCTCTACCAGGAATAAAACTCATATACCATTACACTTTTAGATGACTCCATAGAGTACAATGCGTTGACTTTAGGGGATACGCAGGCTCGGATGCTCAGCAATGTTACAGAAAGGGACATATATAGGCTATGATTAGAATTGTATATACCGATGGTATATATCAGGCTTATTGAATATCAGGTTATTATCAGAAAAGACTATTGCCTTATTATGTGAGAGGGCAAATTATTTGCTTTGCCAGTGCACAAAACATAGATTGTTCCATGATTAATTGAACAATTAATGGGTCTTTGTATTTTTGGTTGATTACAAACTGTTCACAACACTGCAAGGCCTATTCAAATTGTATGTATTTTTGGTCCTGTTGGCCTGATTCTTTTTTTAAAAAAATCTATATGAATATGTGATAAAGTTAAATGTTTCATTAGCACTGTGGCAAACTTTTCTCCTCTGTAATCACCCACATTTTGCATGGTATTGATCCCTTTTTTATCTTTATGTTGATTGTGATAGTACTAACATTGTAAAAACCAATTCAGGTTTCTTTTATTTACCTTTCCTCAAATTAGTGTACACATTCTACACATAATTCCTTTTATCACTTGGCTTTCTTTTTGCTCTGCAGTTAGAAAGGCAAGATTGATGACAAGGGGCAGGGCTTAGGGGCAGTGGCTCAATTGTCAATCTTCCCCCTTCCTCCCCCCTCCCTCCCCCTCTCTCTTATCTATCTGTCTGTCTGTCTGTCTGTCTATCTATCCTCTATCTATCTATCTATCTATCTATCTATCTATCTATCTATCCATCTATCCATCCATCCCCCCCACTCACCCCCGTCTGTCTGTCTGTCTGTCTGTCTGTCTGTCTGTCTGTCATGTATCTCAATAACCTGCCTTAGCTTACTTCTTCAGTTATGATACTGTTCAATTAATTATGATACTGTTCAATTAATTATAATTCAGTCTTGTATTTGAAAATGTGTATTTATAGCTATATAAAGGTAAAGGTTTCCTCTGTCCAGTCATATCCGATTCTAGGGGGCGGTGCTCAGCTGAGGGAGCCAGCATTGTCCAAAACACTTCCATGATCATGTGGCTAGCATGACTATATGCCGAAGTACAGAGAATGATGTTACCTTCCCATGAAAGTGGTACCCATTTATCTACTTGCATTTGCATGTTTTGGAGGGCAGACCTGGGGCAAGGATGAGAGCTCACCCTGCCACATGGCATTCAGGTCTCAAACCCAGGCTGTTAACTTTGCAGTTGACAAGTTCAGCATCTTTAACCACTTGAGCTTCCCTCAGTATAGCTATATATGTAAAAATGAAATATAGACACATTAACTATTAGCTAAACATTTATCCCTACTTTTTGAAAAGAATTACACATTAAAAACAATCTCCCATACACTAAGCAGTGAGTTGATATAGTTGAGCCTTTTGAATGAATAGTAACTGAAAAAAAAAAACTCATTACTTTTCATAATATTCATTTATTTTAAAAAATCAAATCAAGTAGTGAATAATCATAGCTAAGAGCTTTGAACTGGAAAGCTGCCAATTCAACTCTCATTAGGTAATTTTTGGCAAGCACCTATCTTTCTGGCTTAGTTCACCCATCTACAATATAGGATTAATACAGATGATTGAGTTTACAGAGCTGTTGTAAGAAATATTGAGATTTCTGTGTAAAGCTCTGCACATCAAATAAGAGACATTTAAATATTAAAGATTAGTAATCAAGGACTTTCACTCTTCTATTTCTCCTCCTTTAAATCATGGTGGTAATATGAAAATATTGTCATTTTTGACAGAGCAAAACTGAATGTCCTGACTCAGAATAAAACTGTTTTATATCTAGGCTAGCTGGATGCCTGTGCTTCGCTACGAAACTATGTGATCGGGCGTGATAAATTGACACTTACACCTTAAACTTAATATAGTATGTGTAACTCCGTAGCATCAGAGCGTGTTAATATAAGGCAAGTGGCAATTGGAGCAGAGGGGGAGGGGGAGTAGAATATCCCAGCCCACAGGCCGGATGAGTCACACACTGGCCACACCCATGCCCAGTTTAGCGAAGGGGTAGTGTGTTAATATAAAGAAACTGGGAGTTGGAACAGAGTTCTTTTCAGGTGGGGAGGGGGAGTAGGACATCTAACTAATTAGCATCAGAGTGTGTTATAATAATATAGGAAATCCTAATGCTCTGATGGTCATTTCGAAAAATCCTTTCTTTGTGAGCACCTAGAAGCCAAGAGGAACATACATGGCAAATTTCAAGTTTGTAGGCTTTACGGTTCTGGAGATTTCATGATTATGGTGTGAGTGGTTTTCGCTTTTATATAAATAGATTGATATAGTCTACTCTGACCAGCAGCAGTTGTCTCAGGCCTTTTAACTAGAGTTGCTGGGGACTTACTAGCATGCAAAACATGAGCTTAATCACTTAGAGGTCCTTCATGTCCTTCAATAGGAAATGTCCACAGATAAACATCCTTTCATATACATAAATCATACATGTCTGCCCCAGGATACTGAGGCCAATCATCATATATTTGTTCATGTATGAAAAATTATGCTCTAGTAAGTTTGGAAATTCATCTCAGTTCCATCAATTTTATGACAGCACAAGCATGAATGCTTAACTTGAGAGCCAGGTTTTAGGGAGAAAAATGTAAAGTTAGTTTTAGTCCTTCTCCCACTGCTTCCTCCCTGCCTTGCCATCTGAATTGGCATTATCATCACTAAACAGATCTTCTGTAGCTCTGGCAAGTTTAGTTGGATTTCAGCATGTATATCTAAAGAATAGCGAAAAAAGATTAATATATATCTCAGTGCATGAGATGTGAAAAATTGATGCTGTGGTTTATATATTTTCCAATTTACAGGGCATTTAAAAAACTCATTGCACACTGTCCCTGAAATCAGGCTGATAGGTCTCAGCCCCTAGATTTTTTTCTCTTTCCCAAACACCAAGATTCAGTTAGATTTTGAAAATGATATGGCACATATTGATATCACCGAAAAAGATATATTTAGGTGGCTTATAGGCATTACCTAATTTTTGCTGTCACTCTGATTAAGAACAAACAATATGATCTCAAGACAATGATGTGTGTATATACAATATATGTATATATGAGAGGTGGAGTCTTATAGAAAATGCATCATATAAAGTAGCATGCTTCATATCTCAAGTCCTAATATTGCTCTATATTCAGAAGAGACACAAAAATATTGCATCTCTCAATTCCATCTGCATACAGGATATATAAGGGAAATGGATCATATCAAGAACGGCGCTTCTCAAAATTAAATATTACCTAAGTCTATCTTAATGTTTATGGAGATTCTCAGTCATCCAGGTCATGGATGTCCGAAAGGTGCTCTCCACACCAATTTGCACCACTCAGGTGACCCGGATGACACAGATAAACCTCCAGGTGACCTTAATGACCTGCTACAAGAATACAAATGTCCAGCTGTCTGCAAGGAGTATAAATCCTACCATTCCCCACCATCCAGTTCAGTGGTGGGTTGCTCCTGGTTCTGTCTCCGCCCACCCACCCAGACGACCTGCGCATGCACAGAAACGCATGCAAGCAAGCAAAGTGAGAGAGCGTGCATGCGTCCTGTTGCGAACCAGTAGTAAAAGTCAGAGCTGAAGAAGCTTCTTGGATGAGAAGCAAAATGTCCTCAAAGAAAATCCAGAAAGTCCAATTGCCTCTTGAAAAAAGCACCTATGGGACTAAGTCCAGCTTCTCTCTAGAATGGAATGGGCCATTTTAGAGTATTTTAAAATAATTTCCCCCTGTTTTTAATAATAATAATAGTAATAATAATAATAATAATAATAATAATAATAATAATAATAATGCTGACAAGATCACCATTGGTCAGCTGCAGAAAAGCCACTTTACTGGGATCTGCTCGCATAATCCGCTGATATATCACACAGTCCTAAATGCTTGGGAAGTGTTCGACTAGTGATTTGGGATACGAAATCTGGCATGGTTATCTTATTTGCTGTGTATATTGTCATTTTTGTAAATAATAATAATAATACAAACTGATTACAAAGGTAGACATGACCGAGTTGTTAAATTAATCCACTGGTCATTATGTAAAAAAGATGACTTACCTGTATCCAAAAAGTCATGGGAACATAAAGTGGAAAAAGTTATAGAAAATGAGAAGGTGAGGATCTTGTGGGACTTTCAAATACAGACAGATCATCACTTGGAACACAACACGCCAGATATCACAGTTGTCGAAAATTGAAACGTACAATTTATTGTCATCGCGGAGATGCCAGAGTCGAAGAAAAAGAACTGGAAAAAATCATGAAATATTGTGACCTTGGCATCGAAACTACACGGCTATGGATGAAACATGTAACAGTAATACCCATTGTCATCGGGGCACTTGGTACCATGTCCAAGAATTTTATAAGATACATCAACAAATTGCAGCTTCCTGTAATAACACCAGCATAAATTGCAAAAAACTGCACTACTTGGAACATTGTACATCTTAAGAAGGTATTTGGTTGGTACCTAGGATGCTGGCGGCAACCCGTATCAACCGTTAGCACCAGTCAATGGTATTTGTGATGCATTTTTGAATGTTCAGTTGACTGAGTTTCATGTTTAATGAATAAAGTAAATAATAATAATAATAATAATAATAATAATAATAATAATAATAATAATAATTTCCCACTGTATTTCAATATCTCATTTTTGAACAATGAGAAAACTGTGGCTGCTGCTATTATAACCATGAACCAAGTGGTGATAGCAAAGGAAAGGGCATGAGTGATTTTACATAATCTTTCAACAACACATCCTTATACTGAAAGTTTGAACTCTCAAATATTAGCCATAGCACTATATTACTTCATTCAAAGCTATTGTTCTCCTTGCAGTCATGATGTGTCCAAAAAGTTTATGAATGTCTAAATGTTGATCATCCAAATATTAGCATTTCAGTTAGCACATTATGTGCATCTGTAAATGTACTGCAGGGATGGACGGGACACTAATATATTGTTATTACAGTTATATTTTCAATGGTGGTGAACACAGATGTTCAGAGATTTGGTTTCAGTAGGAAATCAAGCTCCTGAAATCAATGACATTTGTATCGATTTCTAAAAATTTCAAATTAGTACTGTGTTTTGAGATAGTGTTTCCCTCCTGGGGGGAAAAAAATTACAAATCAAATTTATGGAACCATTTCCTTGACAAATGCACAAATCGAGATTAGCTCTCTCAAATAAATGTAGTACTTTAATTTGACAACTTGGAATATGGGCACACTTCTCTATTTCAAAGAAGTCAGTGTCATTTAGTTTTAGTCAGGAGTTATTTCCCATGGGATGTCAGAGGGGAAGTCTATTATAGAAGGTGAGATCTCTGTTTGTGGCAACACTTGTGATCTGTCTCCAACTCCAAAGAAAATAAAGATCAGCATCTTAGTCAGATGGGAATGTGACCATACTGGTATAAGCAGGTTCAGTAATTAGAACATTATTTTATTCCTTTATTTGGTAAATTTCTTATCCTGTACTCCAGTCAAAGGCTTCTCAAAACAATGAACTTCAGGTGACCACAAGTTAGCCTCAAATTTAGCTTGCTAAGTGAGAAATTTAAATAAGTGACTTGCCCCATTTTACAGTATTTCTTGTCACATTTGTTAAGTGAATCACTGCAGTTGTTAAATTAGAAATACGGATGTTAAGTGAATTTGGTTTCCCCATTGTCAGAAGGGTCACGAAAGGGGATCACATGACACCGGTACACTGCAGCCGTCATAAATGTGAGTCAGTTGTCAAGTGTCCAAATGTAAATCACATGACCATGGAGATGCTGTTATGGTCATAAGTGTGAAAAATGGTCATAACTCATTTTTTTCAGTGATGTTGTAACTTTGAAAAGTCACTAAGTGAACTATTGTAAGTGGAGGACTATCTATAATACGAATTTGAAAGAAGTAAAACAAATTGATGCAATAAAAATGGAACACAGCAAGTTGAACATACCAATGCCAAGCCAAGTTAAAACAAATAGGTAAATAAACCAGATAAAAGATCCAGGCAAATAAAAATGTCTTCACTTGGCATCAAAAACACATCAGTTTCAGTGTCTATGGAGATTGTCAATTATCCAGATCATGTTTGTCCCAACAGAATGGTGGAGAGATCACGTGGTCCTATATTGTATATGTTTCTAAAGGCTATCTTTCAGCTTCTATGTTCCCTATATACTTCTGGATCTTTCATGGTAGTATTAGTAGACTTTTTCATACATTCTTTGTGTGACATGACAAACTGAATAAAAAGAGACTGCAGGTCTCCAGTATAAAGACTATTCCTCTATAAAGTTACTTGAAATGGGAAGGTTTGCCTCTACAAATAGAATAGAATAGAATAGAATTCTTTATTGGCCAAGTGTGATTGGACACACAAGGAATTTGTCTTGGTGCATACACTCTCGGAGTACATAAAAGAAAAGATACATTTGTCAAGAATCATAAGGTACAACACTTAATGATAGTCATGGGGAAACAGTCAATATAAGTCTTAAGGATACCAGCAACAAGGTTACAGTCATACAGTCATACATCAATGTATCAATCAAATATCAATGATGGTAAATTTTCCAGAAAATAGTGTAAGAGAGTGTTATACCAACAGAGTTCTACGTAAGCCCTGGATTTCCCTCATGCTGTAAGGCCCCTTTGCATGGCAACTTCTAAAGAATCTGCTCCTAGATTGCTCAGCCAGCTGAGAAAGATGGATTTCTCAAGAAAAAAATATTTTACTCCAGTGGGTTATCTCAACCATTTCCAGCTGACTAATGATCAAAAGTGGCCAGTAGTGGGACAGAGTTTCATAGAAGATGGAGCATGACAGGTCTCAGAAACCTTGTCCAGGAGTGATGTGAAAGAAGGCTAAGAAAAGTCTTCTGCAGGATCTAATTGCCTTAATTTGTAAAAGCCTTCTGAGTTAGGAGGTTGCTAAATTGGGTGGTGTCAGTGAAACCATGTTGAAGATCAGGGGTGTCAAACTTGCATCATCACAGCATCATCCCATGATGCATTGTGACTTTTTTTCTCCTTTACTAAACCTGGCATGGGCGTGGCCAGCGTGTGATGAATCCTGCCCATGAGCCACAAGGGTGACAGCCCTATTGCAGAGAGTATGGAACTAGCTTGAACAGATTAACAGATTAACAGAGTTGGAAGGGACCTTATAGGTCATCTAGTCCAACTCCCCCTGCTCAAGCAGGAGACCCTACACCATTTCTGACAAATGGCAGTCCAATCTTTTCTTGAAAGTCTCAAGTGATGAAGCTCCCACAACTTCCGAAGGCAAGCTGGTCCACTGGTTGATTGCTCTCACTGTCAGAAAGTTCCTCCTCATTTCTAGGTTGAATCTCTCCTTCGTCAGTTTCTATTAATTATTCCTTGTCTGGCCTTCAGGTGCTTTGGAAAACAGCTTGCCCCCCCCCTTCTCTGTGGCAGCCCCTCAAATATTGGAACACTGCTATCCTGTCTCCTCTGGTCCTTCTCTTCACTAGACTAGCCATGCCCAGTTCATGTAACTGTTCTTCATATGTTTTAGTCTCCAGTCCCCTTATCATCCTAGTTGATCTCCTCTGCACTTTTTCTAGAGTCTCAACATCTTTTTTATAGTGTGGTGACCAAAACTGGATGCAGTACTCTAGGTGTGGTCTTACTAGAGCAGTGGTTCTCAACCTGTGGGTCGGGACCCCTTTGGGGGTCGAATAACCCTTTCACAGGGGTCGCCTAAGACCATCGGAAAACATATTTCCAATGGTCTTAGTAATAATTTTAATGTTGGGGGTCACGACAACATGAGGAACTGTATTAAAGGGTTGCAGCATTAGGAAGGTTGAGAGCCACTGTACTAGAACTTTATAGAGTGGCATTAGTATCTCACTTGATCTTGATTGTATCCCTCTGTTAATGCAATTTAGGATTGTGTTGGCTTTTTTAGCTGCCAGTGCACACTGCTGGCTCATATTTAGCTGACTGTCCACTAAGACTCCAAGATCCTTCTCACAGTCACTGCTATTAAGCCTGGTTTTCCCCAGTTTATATGTGTGCTTTTGCTTTTTCCTACCTAAGTGTAAAACTTTACTTTTCTCTACATTGTATTTCATTTTGTTAGATAGGGCCCAGTGTTCAAGTATGTCAAGATCCATCTGGATCTTGAGCCTATCTTCTAGGGTGTTAGCTATTCCTACCAGTTTAGTATCATCTGCAAATTTGGTGAGTTCCCCTTCTATTCCCCCATCTAAATCATTTATGAAGATATTGAAGAGTACTGGTCCCAAGATGAAACCTTGTGGCACCCCACTGTTTATTTCTCTCCATGTAGACTTAGACCCATTAAGGACTACTTGTTGAATATGGTTTGTCAGCCAGTTGCAAATCCATCTGGTGGTGAAGCTATCCCACTTTTTTTCTAGCTTACAAAGAAATAGGTTGTGGTCTACTTTGTTGAATGCCTTGCTGACAACAAGGTTGACTCAGCCTTCCATCCTTCCGAGGTAGGTAAAATGAGGACCCGGATTGTGCGGGGAATAAGCTGACTCTATAGAAAAAGAACACCGCTTAGGGGTGGGCTGAAAGCCCTACTAAGCAGGTATATACAAAAGTATGAAGGCTATTGCTTAACGCATTGTAAGCCGCTCTGAGTCTCCGGAGAAGGGCGGCATATAAATTGAATAATATATATATATATATATATATATATATATATATATATATATATATATATATATATATATATATATATATATATATAATGTCCACAGTATTTCATGGTCATTAGTCACTATGTTGAAGAATGAAATAAGATTGGTTTGGCATGATCTGTTTTTAACAAACCCGTGCTGACTGCTAGTTATTACTTTACTTGTTTCTAGGTGTTGCCAGATCTCTTTTTAAATTATCTTTTCTAGTATCTTCCCGGGTATTGATGTTAGGTTGATTGGTCTGTAGTTTCCTGGGTCTGGTTTTTTCCCTTTTTTGAAGATGGGAACTACATCAGCTCTTTTCCAGTCCTCTGATAGTTTCCCGGTGTTCCAGGATTTTTTGAAGAAAGAATACAACCTGATAACATGACTTTAGCCCTTTAGCTTGTCTTAAATTTTAAAGTATGTTTTAAATTATGATTTTATAAACTGCAATCTGGAAATTCATTAAAATTTGTTCTTCCTCTTAAATGTTTAAGCAACTATGAAAACAAAATGAATAATTTCTTTACAATGAAATAGATTCTCCAACTGTCAATGTCTAACTATGGCAAAGTAATTTACAATACAATAACAGGCCAAGGGATAAAAAGTCTCATTTTTACAAGACAGGATTAAGTAGTTCACATGGAACTCAACTGGATTGGCTTTCCAACTGTAAAATTTGTGATCAGATGTGGAATAAGGGTTGCTAGGATCTTATGGGGGGGAAAATCTGTGCTTTTCACATTTGCTAAACAACATTTGCATAGCCTTTTATTTTAATACTCATCTAGCCATATGGACACCACAGTCAGCTGATAATGTGGGATTGCCCCCAGCAGATCTTGTTATTCATTTGATTGTCTGCAGCTTGACTATCTAGTTTATCACACATCACCAGCTGAAGCCTGGAGGAATTGCTACCTAAAGAAATCTCCCACCTCCCATGTTGGTGTGCAACTGCATATTTTTATTTCTTTAGCCATTGGATATGTGAGAAAGTGTTCAGCTCCAATCAATGAGGATTAAGGAAGGAGCCACTCTGAATAATGGAAGTTTAAATTTGTGCTAGATGGGCTAAAGAGTATCACGACAAGAAGTAAACAGAGACTAAAGCAGATATTTAAGATGTCAATCAAAACCTGCAGCATGACATAAATCTACAAGAACCAAAGCTAATTGAGCAAACTCTTAAAAATATTTAAACCAAATACCAACAAATTCAATCCTCCTTTCTCCTCTCAATCCCTTTCTTATTTTTGTTTTGCAGCTTCTTTCGGCCATATACTAGCTAGTTAGCTCATTTACATTGTAATGAATTTTAGAGACTTAAAGCTTCTCATTTTTGTTGGATCATTATCATACATTATGCATGTTAAGCCAAAGGAAAAAAAAAAAGCCAGGCTTCTATTTAATGCTTTAGATAGAGGGAAGAGGGGGGGATGAACAGTAATCAGAGAGTAATGCTACAGTGCCATGGCACTGGAAAGAATAAAGACATAGTGAAATCGAAAATTTGCTCAAAGCTCCTGAAATAGGTCTTACATTATGAGAACTCACTGCAGTGATTTGCTGATTGTAACTCTTTTATTTTTTCTGGTGTGGGGTGGGATAGGGGAGCTTTCAAAAAAGCCTAACATAAATGAGTTGAATGATGCCTTGCTCTTTGGCTGGTTTGTTGCACATTCAAAATAGATTGAACTTAATCATATTGCTTGAGTGAATCGAAATCAGTGGTTTAACAGGAATACTGGACTAGTCAGAGGAAAGTCACATTAAGCCGAAAGGGGACTTTTCTCTGGGAAGGGCATTTGAAAAGAAATACTTCTTGGAATGCCTCAGCATCTCTTGGCTGCTTTTTACTGATCCCAAAATTGCCCAACAATCCTCTCCCTTAATACTTATTCATTTATTCATTACACTTTTAGGCTGGTCCAGTCAGCTAACTTTGAGTGGCATGCAAATCCCATACCCCATATCTAGGGTAAAAAAAAAAATATATCAACAGAATAATAGAGTTGGAAGGGACCTTGGATATCTTCTAGTCTTATTCCCGGCTCAAGCAGAAGCTCCTATACCATTTCAGACAAATGACTGTCCAATCTCTTTTTAAAAGTCATCAGTGTTGGTGCATTCACAACTTCGGGAGGCAAGCTGTTCCACTGGCAAATTGTTCTCATTGTCAGGAAATTTCTCCTTAATCCTAGGTTGAAACCCCATTTGATAAGTTTCTATGCATTACATCTTCTCCTGACCTCAGGTGCTTTGAAGAATAGGTTGAGCCCCTCTTCTTTGTTACAACCCCTCAAATATTGGAGGACTTGCTGTCAGGTCATCCCTAGTCCTTCCCTTCATTAGTCTAGACTGAAAGTTCCAAAACTTGTCAATGTTAAATGTGGGCTTCAACTCCCAGAATTCCCAAACTTCTTAAAAGTTGCCAAGAATGGAAATCCCTGCACTAGACACCCAGTTCCTGCAAATATTCATCATATGTTTTAGCCTCCGGCCCTTAATCATCTTTGTTACTCTTCTCAACATCTTTTTTATATTGTGGTGAGAAAACTGGATGTAGTGTTCCGAATGTGGTCTTACAAAAGCAGTATAAAGCGGAACTAATATCTCACATGACCTTGATACTTCCCTTCTGTTGATGCAGTGATCCAAATGAAATTTGAAATTAAATGGTATGTTATATAGTAAACTAAAACCAGATGAATTCCTCCTCAGAATAAACCTAGTGAACTGATGGTACTGTATAGCCAAGTTTCCTTTGATTTCCTCAAGGTCTGGTGGGATGGGGCTATTGAATGTTGAAGACTGGAGGAATGATATTCTATAGGAGGGAGAGAGAACTAAGAAGGCATGTGTCCTTGATCCTTGAAAATGGTAATTTCTGACTGAGCTGTGTTTGCCCCCTAGATCTGATTGGGTGGGCAGATATTATGGGTTGAAGGTTATCCTACTGATATGAACCTGGTCATCAGGCTTACTTGTATAATTTGATCGGCCATTTGAAGTCCAGTTCATTTCCATTTTCTTCCTGGCTCTGGTTGTTAAATATTAACTTTTTAAAAACCCTCCAGATTTAAAGATAAGATCTCCTTCAATTCAGAGTCAACTTTTGGTGATTTTCCAGGCATATCTATGTAGCTTTTTTTTGGCAACAATTAAAAAAAATTATTGGCTACTGCCTAATGCCAGAATGTTTTTTATTTTCTGTTTCCTGTAGGGTCACCCAATTACTAACCATCCTAGCCTGCTTGGATTTCAAAGATTAACTAAAGTTAGCTAGGGAGTTACCACTTGCAGTAACTGGTCTTGCTAAATATAATTGTAAAATCTCTTTCAAGTCAAACATTTAAATATTTACATTCCTCTTATTCTCTATAGGGTTTTGTATAGTTCACGTTACTATAAAAGTGCACAATTATCCATCTTGGAACATCAGAAGAGAAACACAATGGAAGCAGTAAAAAAATTAAATATAGAAACCATAAGGAAAATCATCAGAAATAAAGATTATGTATTGAAGGCTCCCTTTAGAGGAGTTCTTTCCAGCTTTTGAAAGCTTGTTAATGATGAACCTTTCTTGGAAGAGTGTTGCAAAGCCCAGATAATACTACTAAAGAAGCTGTTGCAACAAAAAGGAACCCAGTGACTGTTGGGACATTGAAGAAGGCTTCTTAAGAAGATTTTAGTACAGGGGCGACAAACTCGTGGCCCGCGGGCCGGATGCGTCATGTGCTGGTCACGTCCACCCTTGGTTTAGGGAAGGGGAAAAAGTCACAATATGTCACATGACAACAGCATGATGCCGCAAGTTTGACCCCCTATCTTACCATAGTAGATGGGCAGGTTTATAAAAGAGTAGTTGGTTCATCAAGTAAATGGACACTTAACCAATTTAGTGCTTTCCATATCAATACTAGTATTCTAAATTGTACCTGGAAGTAAAGTATCTGGAGGCCGTGCGGGCCTAGATGGGGAGAAACAGGCTCCGACTCAACTCTTCCAAGACCGAGTGGCTGTGGCTTCCAGCGTCCCGATATAGCCAGCTGACGCCATCGCTGGCTATTGGGGGCGAATCACTCGCCCGCACAGAGAGGGCTCGTAACTTGGGCGTCCTCCTGGCTGCACGGCTGTCTTTAGAAGATCATTTGACGGCCGTGGCCATGGGGGCTTTTTATCAGGTTTGCCTGATATGCCAGTTGCGCTCCTTTCTAGATTGGGACTCCCTACGCACGGTCACTCAGGCACTCGTCACCTCCTGCCTGGACTACTGCAACACTCTCTACATGGGGCTCCCCCTGGGGTGCACCCGGAGGCTCCAGCTGGTCCAGAATGTGGCCGCGCGGGGGATTATGGGACCAACGGAGCGCTCCCATGTGACACCTCTCCTGCGCAAGCTGCACTGGCTTCCGGTGGTCTTCCGGGTGTGCTTCAAGGTGTTGGTGACCACCTTTAAAGCGCTCCATGGCTTAGGGCCGGGGTATTTACGAGACCACCTTCTGCCACCAATAGCCTCCCACCGGCCAGTACGCTCGCACAGAGTGGGCCTCCTCAGGGTGCCGTCCGCCAGTGTCGGCTGGCGACCCCCAGGGGGAGAGCCTTCTCTGTGGTGGCGCCCACCCTCTGGAACAACCT
The DNA here is from genome assembly GCA_022577455.1 of Arizona elegans. Classification (NCBI taxonomy): domain Eukaryota; kingdom Metazoa; phylum Chordata; class Lepidosauria; order Squamata; family Colubridae; genus Arizona; species Arizona elegans. The sequence goes on from JAKOOJ010000001.1 coordinate 42,671,274, forward strand.
CCCCCCAGAGATACGTACAATAACTGACCTCCAGATTTTTCGTCGGGCCCTGAAAACTTATTTATTTCAACTAGCCGGCTGGCTTGATCCCACAGTTTTGGGTTAAATTTTAATTGATTTTAAATTGGGTTTGGTTTTAAATCGCGGCCAAAAAATATTTAATCATTTTAAATTATTTTTAAATTTTGTATGTCCTGTTTTTATTTTGGCTGTTCACCACCCTGAGTCCTGTTGGAGAAGGGCGGTATATAAATGGAAACAAACAAACAAATAAATAAATAAATTGGAAGCTTTTTCAATAATAAAGCCTCAGGCTTCCTCTATGTAACATATATTATCAAAAGGGTTGCTGTATTCTGAATCAGTTATAACCTACATTTGCAAACAGTTATACTTTTTTTTGGTTGACATCTACATCAATATGTTTCCTGCAATATTTGATAGTACCCTATGATCCTACAAATTGGACCTAGAATATTTTGAAAATGTGGATCTGACAGAAGTTCTGAAATGTACATGTGCAATGTTGAGTACATCATGAATCAGAAATATTAAGGGTTGGGCAATATTTAGAGAGCTAATATTGATCAATGTTGGCCCAATTAGGAAGAAGGAAAAATATGTTTACTTTTGGTTTTATCATATGCATGAACTTCAACTTGAGAAATTAGACATTTTGCTTTCAGTATTGACCATGATCATACCTGAAGCACAATGACAATATCATAAAAGTGATAATCCTGGGCAAGAATAGAAGAATTTAATGGAACTCTGCACTTCCACATACTATAGGAGGTTCATTTTGTTGAATGTCACATTTTGAAAGACCATTTGTAATAGGATTTTGTATCAAATATATAAATTATAGCCAGAGATTCACAGCATTCTCCATTCAGGTATCAGAGGGATTTACTGTGAACTGTAATAAACATTGTATGGATGATACTTTTAAAATCCATTTAAGAGTTTCACACTTGGATTTAATGTGGTTAGTGGACCATAGCATCTCTTAGCTGAGCTTTTGCAGTTTTTTTGGCTGGTGATCAATTTTAAAAGGGTATTAAGAAAGTTTTTGATTCAGAAGGCACAAGCAGAAATAATAGCAATTTTAGCAGTCTGGAAAAGTTCAAATTTATTTTTAAACTATTATTCATTTCATTACCAAGCATGCAAATAACAGTTGTGGAACAACCTAATAGACTATCTTTGATTTGTATTTTCTGTTCTCATTTTAGCAACTCTTTTCAAGTTTCAGCATTAATTGTCATTTTGAAAATGAATTGCCTGGAAGGCATGGAATATTGAGATACTTTAGAATATGGTTTTGTCTGAAAAGACTGAGTTTCCAGTGATCATACCAGCAATGTTTGTACTATGTCATAACAATTGAAATACTGGATTTAACAAATGTAACAATTTATAGAGATATCAGATCTCACAGAGAAGAATAGTTATAGTTATTAAATTGCTTTTCATTTCTGTGCGTGTTACTTATGCTCTACTTATTCATTAGCATTTTTGGACCAAAAGAAATAAAAGTTGTACAAAATATGATTACCTAGTTGAACTTATTGCCACAATATGTGACCAGTAGTTACTCAGAGATAATTTTTTTAGGTTGGATGGAATTGAAACTGCCTCTATTTTTGTCAATGAAAAGTTATTCAAAACATCACTGTAGCAGATGAAACATTTTTGAGTATATTGTACTTTTCCCATTTCACACATTATTATTTTTTTGCATGTGTCTGTCTTCAAGTCAATCCTGCCTCTTGATGACTGCCAGGACAAGACAATACAGTGATTTAAATCAGATGTTTATTATTTTGAATCAGAACTTGTTTAATTTCTAAACACCACTTTTTAGGAAAGATTAGTGAGAAGATTATGGTTTGCAAACTGTGGAAGGGCTGTGGAAGAAACTGATTATGTGGACCATTTTTGGACAGAGTACAAGCCAGTAGTGGGTTTCAAATCCCATTGCTACCGGATCATTTGTGGGCAAGCTCGTGCATGCAACGCTTCTGCACATGTGCAGAAGCATCCGGGGGAGTAGGCGGAGTCTCCCACCACCTCCGCTACAGGTTCACCTGATCGGGGCAAACCGGTAGCAACCCACCACTGGTACAGGCCCAGGTAGAGGACAGAAATTGAATTGGTTACCCACTTTGATGAACGATGGGCAGAATTTGATCCTATTAGTTCTGCTAAATCTTTCAATAAGACGTCAACATCATCTACTGAGATGGTGGTCTGAACTACCATTGAAGGTTAGGATGTGGAGCTACAGTTCTTTGATGGTTCAGCTCTTTCCTGATAGGATTATTCAAATCAGTCTGCACAGGAGAAGAGCCAACAGGCTGGAGTGTCTCAGGATTCAACTAATTCCATCTTTTTCAGTAACTACATGAAACTTCTTTGGGCCATGATAGCATTTAGTTGTATCTCTTTACTCCATATAGTCAACTATTCAGAGGTGTCAAACTTGCAGCCTGCAGGCTGGATTCATCATGGGCAGGTCAACCCAGCTCCGCAAACAGGAAAAATGTCATGATACGTCATGTGATGGCAATGTGATGCTGCAAGTTTGACACCTGTGATTTAGAAGGTCTAAAATCTAGATAAAGAGAAAAAATTGAAAGCCAGCCTAAAAAGATAGGTCACTGTGCATTTAGGGATACCACAATCTTTACTTCAGAGTAAGGATAAGGTTATGTTTCCTCAGAGTTGGTGTGTGATCTCTTTGTAGATTCTCATAATCTTTTGGAACTGCAGGTGGAAGCTCTGGGCAGACAATTGAGTAGAATATAAACTTGCTATATCTGGATATTGTTATTAGTATGTATGGCCATCATTTCTCTTTTGTATTATCTGATAAAAAGATAATAAGGTTTATACCAGATAAAGACACAGAGAGCTGCACTTTGGGTTTTCTATGGGTTAATTAGTTCTGACATTAGGAAGTCAGTCAGCCAATTCCTGACTGATAAAATAAAATTGATAATTAAATAATGAAAATTAATTACAATTAATGTATAGTTTCAGATGTGTAAGTATTGTGTGTGTGTGTGTATACACACACACACACACACACATATGCATGCATATATTCAAATTCTACATAATTCCATTGCCTCGCAAAAATGATCTCAGTATAAATCCAGAGGTATAAAGCCACCAAAAAAATAAAATAAAAAAAAATCTTAATTTAACTTTGCAAATGGGAGTAAGTACAAATGGATCTGTTATTTCATGGTCTCTGCTTTGCTGCACATATATTAAACGCATGAATTGTACACTGCTAGAAATGAAGAAAAAATTATTTTCTATATTTGGGAATTGATAACAGGTAAATTACCCTGGGTAATTTAAAGTTTTCTCCCTACAGCTGTGTGGATATATTTCTTTGGTAATAATTCTAAGAATGCAGTGAACCGAACAGTTTATTATGTTACATAGTATTAAATTCTTCTATAAGAAAAGAGGGACAGTAAAGGAGATTACGATTACAATTACTCTTTTTATTTTTAATTTTCAACATATCCTATAATTTTCATTGTATCCTCCCTATAAACAACCTGATGGACTATGATTATTCTCATGTATCAGATGTTCAAATAAACTGCTAGATGATTTGTTAGGAACCAAAGATTAACCATAAAAACCAGTAGGCATCTGCAAGACTAGCATTTCAAAATGCCCTGTTCTGAGTGATTATAGAAGTAATCCACTCTGATATGATGCCCAGATCAGGAAAAAGAAACAGAACAACATTTATTAATAATTTACCATAGGTAAAATGCAATAATTTATTGTACATTTTGTTTGCATTGGTTTTTCTGCCAAAAACAAAAAACCATGCATGAGAAAAGGATTCACCTTTCCTAAAGGATGAGTATTCCCTTTATTTAAAAAATTGGAAAATGTTGAAGTTCTTCAAACTTTTAAGCCCTGTGATAGCTCATTATTTTTTTAAAAAAGAAAATCTTTGAAATATAAAAGCTGCAGGTTACATTTGGAAAACGTTACCTGATAGTGAGTAGAAAATGACAGTACTGAGTTTATAATCAAGTAATATAGTATTTCAGCAAGTTTTTGTCTCTCCCTCCTTTCCCTTCACTCATTCTCCGAATATCACTATTTTTTGTTTAATGACAAGCAGTGAAATAATCAAGCCTTGACAGTTACTTTGAAAATATTACAGTAGCCATAATAGACAATATATTTATTAGATCAGCTAAAAGTCATAATGATGTACGCTTTCAGCTCTCCAAAATCTTCATCAAGCAAATTGGTTTTTTTTTTTTTTAAAAAAAAGGAAGAAATGTTATAAAAATGAAAGAAAGAGGAGCAAACATGTTTGGCGCACTGAAGAAGTCATACCACCTAAACCTTCCTCACACTTTTAAAATGAATAATGAAAGGAGACTTTACATATATCTTTACATATATGTACATCAGAGGTGGGTTTCAGCAGGTTCTGACCAATTCTGGAGAACCAATAGTGGAAAATTTGAATAGTTCGGGAAACGGGTAAATGCCACCTCTGACTGGCCCTGCCCCCATCTATTCTCTGCCTCCCGAGTCCCAGCAGATCGGGAGGAAATGGGGATTTTGCAGCAACCTTCCCCCTGTCATGCCCACCAAGCCATGCCTACCAAGCCATGCCAGCCCACCAAGCCACACCCACAGAACCGGTAGTAAATTTTTTTGAAACCCACCACTGATGTACATATATACCTTACAGCATATGTGATACCTTGCTCAATAGTAGTAATTGTGAGAGGGATCCTAGTGGAGAACCATTTAAATATGAGCCAGCAGTGTGCAGCAGCTGCCAAAAAAGCCAACACAATCCTAGGCTGCATAAACAGAGGGATAGAATCAAGATCACTTTATAATGCTTTGGTAAGGCCACACTTGGAATACTGCATTCAGTTGTAGTCACTACAATATAAAAAAGATGTAGAGACTCTAGAAAGAGTGCAAAGAAAAGCAACAAAGATGATTAGGGGACTGGAGGCTAAAACATATGAAGAATGGTTGCAGGAACTGGGTATATCTAGTTTAATGAAACTAGTTTAATGAAAAGAAGGATCAGGGGTGACATTATAGCAGTGTTCCAATATCTCAGGGGCTGCCACAAAGAAGAAGGAGTCAAGCTATTCTCCAAAGCACCTGAGGGCAGGACAAGAAGCAATGGGTGGAAACTAATCAAGGAGAGAAGCAACCTAGAACTAAGGAGAAATTTCCTGACAGTTAAAACAATTAATCAGTGGAACAACTTGCTTCCAGAAGTTGTGAATGCTCCAATACTGGAAATTTTTAAGAAGATATTGGATAACCATTTTCTAAAGTCGTGTAGGGTTTCCTGCCTAGGCAGTGGGTTGGACTACAAGACCTCCAAGGTCCCTTCCAACTCAGCTATTCTGTTATTCTATTATATTCAACCTGTTCTTTCCAGCTAGATTTGTAGTATGTAAAGTTCATCTTATTAATGTTGAAAAGAAGAACCAGAATAAAAAGAAGCTGGTCAGTTTTTCTATCAAAATATAATTTCAAAAGAAGATATGGATGAAAGGTCAATAAGATCTAAACTGAAGAGCTGCAAAATGCCCTTGGACAATGCAGTACAAGTTGGTATAAAATCTTCATCCATGATGGAGCGTGTACCAATCATAGTAGAGTCTCACTACTGAATTGCTAAATAGGGTACGAGTCTAGTCATGAAAATGTAGCCACAAACATCTAGAAACAAAATCGTTATTGGTAAATGCACACTAGGACATATCATTCAGTAATATATACCATTTTTTTCCAATGATCTTCTATAATGTTTTTCTAAAGACTTTCTTTCTCATGCTGCAATACTTTGGACAGACTAACTTGGAATAATTGTAATAACTTTTTAAAACTGAGCTGAACATACTTTTTTACAATTAACAATATCTCAAACCATGTACATTAATGTCTGGCAGTGTAACCTGAGATTTGTGGTTATGGCATTCCTATTTAATTATACTTCCCTTTCACCTCCTAGAAATTGCTTTCATTTCAGAGGACATTAGAAAAACCCATCTCCATCAACAACAAATTATATTGGATCACATATTTCAATCATTCTTGGTGTTCTTTCTGCAAATTGCTTGTACGATCACTATGAAACTTATACATTTGATTATTTGAATTCATGTCAGGCATAACCAGAGGACAGTTTTTTTTTTAAATTACAACCCAATAGGATTCATCAAAGTAGGATTATAATTTCCTGTAACACCTGTTTCAGACAGCTGTTTCTGCTTCTACAGCCTGTTTCTCAGATTCTTCCCATATTACAAAATGAAGTAATCTAGAAACCGGCAGAGAATTCTGTGCCCTTTTAGGTTTAGGAAGAAAAGTGGTTGAAGGAGAATCTCTACTGAAAAGTATTTAGGAAATTCTGTTCAGATTCTTTTTCTGCTTTAAACATTTTAGAAAGTGTTTTTCCCCCTTTATGCATAATACCCTGGTTGCTTATACATCTTTTCTCAAGAAGAATTGTTACCATTGTCACCTGCTCCCCAGTACTTTCTTTGCACTGATGCTTAAGACTGCAACTCCGTGCTCAGTTGATGCAGATTTAAAACCAATTGACTGAAGCCCTATTGAGATGTTAATTTCCCACATACATTAGTGATCTCAAGAGGAAGAGCAGAGACAACTATGTGACTCTACTCCTCCATCCTAAACTGAAAATGAGATGCCTGCAGCAAGAAACTGGGTCTATTCACCTGGGATCCCTAAGTTATTTGGACTTTGGAAAATCAAGTATAAGTAGCTTTGTTTTGCACAGTCACCCTCCAAACTATAACAGCATGATGGAGAGAAGGATACTGCTGCATACTTCTGCTTTTATTTTGTCAGATTTGCCCTGCATTTCTTTCAGGAATTCAAAATGATACATGCGAAACCCTTTTCTCCAGATTTATCTCTAGATAGGTTAGGTTGGGAGACAACATGTCCCAAAACACCAGATTAGTTGCTGTAAGGCTTTGTGGGAAAATATAGAACCTATAGTAAAGAACCCGTAGTAAAGAAATTTGGTTGATACCGCACTAATTCATCACTGTCAATATGATTTTGCGAACTGTGGTACATCATTAGATCTTCCTATATGCACAATTTTAGCATTTCTGGGAATATGGCATGACATAGCTTCTCAGAATGAATGAGACAATGTATTTATTTACAACAACCTACCGTATTCCAAACTAGGTCTCTTATGGACTCATATTTCTTAGGTTTTAGGAAAGCTTTATAAGATTTATAATTTTGCACAGAACAGTGTTTCTCAACCTCAGCAAGTTTAAGATGTGTGGACTTCAACCCCCAGAATTCCCAAACTTGCTGAAGTTGAGAAATATTGGCACAGAATAATCTCTAGAAATGAGTTTTTCCCCCTCTTTTTATATTCCCACAATTTCATTGCCCAAAAGATTTGTTCTTATCTTTCCTTTCTTTTAATCCCATTCTTCAGATTCTCTTCTTTTCCAATACCTACACAGGGAGACATGTCTACCCAACACATTTTCCTTTTCAAGATAAATGGAGTTGAGCAAAGTGCAGACAAAACAAATCCTTCCCAATTGCTCACTAGTTTTAACTTTTCTGCTGCTCCTTTACAACCTAATCTTTCCAATATCTTCATAACTTCTTAGAGGATAATCATTCATTATTTTATTTCACTGTATATTCTCTCATAAAAGGCCGAGTTTCCTACCGTATATAATTCATAGAAAAATAATAACCCTGAATAAAAACATGTAGCTCCAGGCCAAATACACTACTTTCTCTCAAAGTGAGGCTGATTTGTAATTTTTAATATGACAGACAGGAATACTATTACAAATTTGGATTGATTTGCTTAACAAAATTTAAATTCAACTGAAATAAATCCAAGTGTAGCCTTGCTCAGCCCACATTTGAAAGTGAAACCTCCAATATGCCATTCAAAGTTAGTCTCAGGAGTAAGAAGGTATTGATTTTCTGCCCTAAATCAATGTCAAATAGGATTGGTAGCAGAAGCTTCAGTAGAGATTATAAACATCCAGATGTCTTAGAGAATGGGTCCTGTTAAGTCCTGAAGTCAAAAGGGTGTACCTGGGCAAAATATATAGGAGCATTAACATTTAAGGCCTGAGAATTGCAGAAAAGGCTGAGGAAGTGGTAGAGGCCACGGACACTGTAGTGATGGCCTTGGAGATTGTGGATACTATGAGAACCATTGTGATGGCCTTGGGGACTGTGAGATACAGAAAGGCAATCTTAGAATCATGAGAATTGCTGGCGGTATTGGACTATACAGGCTGGAAGTGCGTAGTGTGCCAGGTTGGTGGGGACATTCTGAAGTGATTGGGGTGAAGTGGAAACTTCCAGGCCTCGTAGAGATAATAGTAGCTGAGAAGACAGCACTAAGAAGCCAGGGTATCTTTGAGACCACCTTCTACTGCATAGCTCCCAGTGACCGGTAAGATCCCACAGAGTTGGTCTCCTCAGGGTCCCGTCAGCTAAACAATGCCGGCTGGCGGGCCCGTGGGGGAGGGCCTTCTCTGTGGCTGCCCCAGCTCTCTGGAACCAGTTACCTCCTGAGGTCCGGACCATCCCCACCCTTTTGGCCTTCCGAAAAGTGGTGAAGACCTGGCTCTTCCGGCAGGCCTGGGGCCGTTGATCTCATTGTTGCGATCTGGCGAGATCTGGCCATGAATGGTGTGAATGGGTTTTAATTGTTTTTAATGGTTTAACTTTTAATGTTTTATATATGATTTTTAAATGCATTGTAAGCTACCTTGAGTCTTCGGAGAAAGGCGGCATTCAAGTTGAACAAATAAATAAATAAAATAAATAAGATTGTAGTTGGTAGTGGAAGGTTAGCATTGTAGAAGACAGTACTCCTGGATTCCTAGAATTTGAGAAGCCATGGTAGAGGCAACAGACATTATAACTGGATATATCCAGCCTTTGGTTTGTGCTGCTACTTCCCCCCTTACCCGAAGACATTTGGCCAGTGGATATGTGGCTGCTCTAGGCCTCCTGAGAATGTTGGTTGGTATGAAAATCTCCAGGTGATGTCCCCTGGATTTTTTTTCCAGGTTTTAAGAGTTTATGGAGGGAGGGCATGGGTTGGGCCTGCTTCTTTTTCTCCCCAAAGGTTTGGCCCCTCTGACACTACCAAGGCCTTGGTCAGAGGTGGTCAGGGTTGGCTGAGTTTCTGGTGGGGCATTGAATGACTTTGTGAGTGGTGGATAGGGAAAGATTGGATATGTGTGTTTGCCTGGGAGTAAGTGTGTGCTGGGTAGAATGTAGAGGGAGCTATGGTGGGAGGCCAGGGAGAGCATATCTGGGGACATTGGACCTCTTGCTTGAAAGTAGTCCCATTGTCTGGTCTTTGGCTTCTGCAATCCATGCCTGGCTATTGAGGCATGGATTGTGCTGGTATTGAAAGCCAAGCTGATGTTTAACTATTGGTGGCCACATATTATGTCTGCTTCTTTTCTTGGGGAGACTGGGAGATGATCTGATGGCCATGGAGAGGTGACTCTCTGATTGTCTTTTGGCTTATGAGTGTCATCCACTCTGATTGATAATTTATCGAAAGTGATTGATGGACCCAATGAGGTTCCAGAGTAACCTTGGGCATTTTCCCCAGGATTTGGTGAGTTGTATGGCCAAAACATAAATCACTGCCTGGAATAGATAGATGGCTTGAACCATTTCACCCCTATGAAGTTCTCCCTATATGCTGATCCTGGGGTAGAGCTTGGTTACCAAATTGCTCCTGGAGGTGAATTACCAAATGAGACACTTAGGGTTCTGTTGGAAGAAGATTTGGAGTGGGCTTGACCAAACATAGATAAGACCTACGGTACATTAGAATTACCTCATGGCAGTAAAAGTGGTGAAACATCAAGATTTCTCCATCTTATTTTGTCTGCCTATATTCATTCAGCAGCCTTGTTTAGTTTAACCCAATCCCTGCTGGGCCGAGTAGGCCATTATCATCATCTTCAAGGCCACTATGAGGAATATTCCAGGTTTCTGGTGAATGAAATCCCCCTGATACATTCCAACTTATATAAAGAGTTCAGTTATTAATATGGCATTTGCATAAACACATATCTTATTCTCCTGAACATAGAAGACATTAAGTAACCAAAGTAATAATTGCTTGAATGTCACTTAAAATCATTTTTTCCTGAATTTTATAGCAGGTAATGAATGATACTTGAGAATTTATTTAATGAAGATACATTTGTCTAGGATTCAGTATTCTGCTGTACCACTATATAAATATTGCACCCTTACTATCCACTGTCTGTACAACAGCACTTTTCCAAATAGGTTGGATGAACCTCATGACTAACACCTTTCAGAAAAAGTAGTGTAATGTAGTTTGAATAAGACCTACTAAGGTTGACAGGCAACCTATTTTTAAAACTTCTATTAGGCATGAAATTATAAATGCTAGAATTTCAGATGAATAACCTCTCATCTGATAGCATCACCATTTTCAAGTCACTGTAGCACAAAACATTTACTTACCTGGAAACCTGCTTTGGAACAATTGCAAGGGAAATACTCAAACTTAATAGGACTGAGTGTTCCTGCTCAGATATTGCTTTACTGATTTTTGTATATATTGGTCTGATCTCTGTAGGGGGCTATACAAGATTCCAGTTGAATGAATGAATAAGATACCTCTCATATTCTAAACAGCAGCATGGTGCTTTTCAGTGAATATGATAGAGTGGCAGACAGAAGGGCAAATGGTACAGGAGATGCTATACTGCTATTGTGTATTTTCTGACTAAGAGCCGGGATTTATAAGGGTGCAGACATGGACTGTGAGTGATGCTGAGCTGACTGCAGGACTCTTGAACATATTGCTTTGATACTCATGTCACGATCTCTTCAGGTGAAGTAAGCTGAGGGGAGCAGGTGCAGCAGGTTGATGGGCCAAGAAGGAATGCTGTGCCCAGCATACATTATGAGGCACTGAGCAGCTGTTCATGAGAAACAGAGTTGTTGATTTTTTTTCTCCCAGAGACAACTTTTATGAGTATTCTGTTGAGGTCCAGACTCGGTGGTTATCCCAGCATTCTTTGCTTTTCTTGCACACAACTTTTATGTACAAAAAAGGAGACCTCTGTCTTCTGATTGAAAGTATTTTGAATTGGAGCATATGAGAAAGAAGCACAATATGCTATTAGTTCCTACACATATTAAAACTGCTGCTGGTTTGAGGTTCAAATTGCCCCTCAGGGTTGATTTTTTGTGTGGTTGGTACAACACTTGTACAGCCTATCAAAGGCAATAATGGAAATGCCAGTTGAGGAGGATTCCAGTAACAGGGGTTCAGGGCTCCATCTGAAATGCTGAGGCAAATGTGACATTCAGAGTTTAACTTTCAATTAAACTATAGGACAAAGAAAAACCAATAGGCACTGAGCCCCACTTGTGCAAATTAAAAATGTCATTAGTTGAAACCCGTGCTGCGTATATTTGTAGTGCTCTGATGACTGAATAATGGATACTCATTACTTCCTAATGAGATGTCATGTTCTGGAAGAGGAAACATCCCTTTGTGAAGGGGGCATCTGGCAACCCAAACTTTGAAGAATTGGCAAATCGGGGTCTGATGGTGGCAGATATTATACTTTATTTTTTTCTTTCATTGCCTTCTCCATCTCCAAATGGTTCAGTCATACAGGAGAAAACAGATATTATTAAAGAATTAACAAGTTAAAGGTTTCCCTGGCAGCCATGTCCAACTGTAGTGCATGGTGATGATCTCCGTTTCTTGGCCTAGGAAATCAGCTTTGTCCAAAGACAATTTATGTGGTCATGTGGCTAGCATGACGCCATGCCAAAGGCATACAGAATGCTGTTATCTTTCTACCAATCAATCTACTTGCATCTGCATCAGGGGTGAAATGTAAAATTTGTTACTACCGGTTCTGTGGGTGTGGCTTGGGGAGGGTAATGTGACTGGGTGGGCGTGGCCAACTTTTTTTTTTTTACTTTTAAAACCATTTTTTCTACAACCTCTGAGGTTGAAAAAAAATGCTTTTAAAAGCCTCTGACGATCCCAGCTGAGCTGCCTGATCAGCAGAGGCTTTTTTTCTTTTAAAAACATTTTTTCTACAACCTCTTTGGCCGAAGAGGTTGTAAAAAAAAAAGTTTTTAAAAGCCTCTGATGATCCCAGCTGAGCCGCACGATCATCAGAGGCTTTTTTTTTTACTTTTAAAAGCATTTTTTCGCTGAAGAGGTTGTAGAAAAAATGCTTTTAAAAATAATTTTAAAAAGCTTCTGATGATTGCATGGCTCAGCTGGGCATGTGGGGGAGGCAGGGATTTTTGCTACTGGTTCTCAGAACCACCCACCGCCATTGCTACCAGATAATTTAAATAAAAAAAATTAAGGAATTGATGGAATTGAAAAAAACATGAAATAAATTTGAATGAACAGGAAGCATTAACAAATAAATTGAGAGCAACCAAACAGATTTTTTTTGAAAATGCAAACAAACCCGGAAGATGACATCTTTACAATCTAAGATAGTTTTGGCACTGGTAGAATATGGAGAAATTTGTCAGAAAATAAATGAAGATGGATATGCACTCCCTAGAAAGGTTTTGTGCACGCCCATTTTTTCTTTTAAACCTCAGAATTAGTGTTTATATCTTTCAGCCACATCAAGATATAGGGGAATTTTAGAAGGTTCTGTAAGCAAAGCCTATTTCCTGAATGAAAGATCTGGAGTATTTAACCCTAATGATTGTTGCATCAAAATAGCAATAACGAAGACAGGGTTTTTATTACTTCAGTAATGGCTGGGTAATGATAAGAAGATGCTGTAAGCCATTAATGGGGGAATAGTCATAGTATTTATATATTTGGCATCCAAGTTGCCCTTGTTGTGGCCCCGCCTTCTGAGACTATCCCATCGGAGGAAGAAAACTCCGAGCATGAGGAAGAGGAGTCAGCCAGGCCTTTCTCTCCAGGCCCCTCCCCTCTGGCACTGTCTCAGGTGCCGGCCGAGGGAGAGGAGATTAGCAGGGAGACAGGTGTCTCGGATGAGAGTGAAGGAGAGACATCATTCCTGGATGCACGCCTCCGAAGGCGTGATAAACGATTGCAGCAGTTCAGGAGGCGTGCTAGGGATTAGAACTGAGTCACTGGACCACACCCCAGAGACTATATAATAGAGGGTGGTGGCCAGTGATCCCTGTGATGAACAAAAATAAACCTTGGATAGTCACTAAAGCCTCGTCCGAAACTGCTGAGAGGAATATTTATTTCTGTTGGACTTTTGTACGCTGAGTATATTATCTTTCTGTTTGTGTGAAAATAAAGCACTTGGCAGACGGTGTGTATATCGCTGCCAAGTTGGAGATAAAGACCTGGGTGTGTGCCAAGTGCTTCCTTAACCCTCGGCTGGCTATGTTTGTGTGTGTGTGTGGATGGGGACAGATCAGCCCTATCCTATTTCTTCTGGTTCCTTTTTTGCTCCTTTTGCTTTTATTTTTGAAAACAGCTCTTTTATTCAATATAAACAAAGTTTAATGGCTATGGCACAATATCAATATCTTATCACCTGGTATAAAAGAAAGGGGAGGAGCGGATGTTCAAATCAAATGGTTTTCAATAAACAAAGCTTGTGATTTTGAATTGAGAAAAATCAACATATTGGAATAATGTGAATTTCAGTTGTTAAACTATTTTTTTTTTCTTTGCGAACTACAGTAAAATAATGAATAAGATTTTGTTCTTGCAGTGTTAATGCAGTTTGGATTCACACAATGCTGTAAACCATAATTTGTTACATATTTGTTGAATAAAGTAACACTGGTTGGTCTCATATAAGATGCTAGCCATGAACCGAGCTTTACAAACTACAGTTTGTATGAAACATGAAACTCAAATCATAACAAACATGGCACAGGGCTTGCTTGTGCCCTGTGGATTGCTTGTGTCCCTTTGTATATGCTTGGCCAATTTGGTCTGGCAGGGTTGGTTTGCTTTGGATCCCTTTGATCCAAGAATGACATCTCTCAGGACTTTGGAAGTGCACCTTCTCTACAGCAGTGATTGCCCTCTGGCATGTGGTGCCAGTCTTCATATTTGAATAATTTTTTCTTTTTGTTCTTAATATTATTTGTAGAAACCCAAGTTGTTGAGACTCAGGTCTCAATGGCCATGTGTGCTTGGCTATGCCATCTTTTCAGTGCAGCCACTGTACATTTTAAGCAATATGGAGAGAAACCTGTGGGACTAAGAGGGTTTTTTTCTTATTTTCTTTTCTCATTTTAAAACTAATCGAAGGTTAATAAAATGTTCACAAATTCCCATTTCTAATTATTCAGCTACCATAATCATTCATTCCCTTGGAGGCTAGCGAGTGAAGTGTAGCATTTGTTTAAGGTACATTCTATTTGGAGCTATGGAATGAATTCTATTGGTTTAGTGTGGCCCAAATTGCAAAATCTCTTTATGACCTGATCCATTGATCAGAACTGACTTGCTTTTACTAGACTGTTCTTTACTTTCAAGATTTTTTTTAAAAAAATGCACTCATGGCCTGAAGATACAGCTGCTTTGAGAATGTGTCTGAACATACACTATTCAATTGTTTTTTTGATACAATTGCTCTTTTGTTTTACTTTTGTTCTTTGCCTTCCAGAAATATTGAATAATGTGAGAGCCAAGATATCACTTAGGACGGTTTTTTATCTATACAAAATGGTATGGATTATGCTGAGTGGCAACCAAATGTGAAAGGAGGAGAGATGTTCTACAGGTAGTCCCCAACAGTCACTTAGCAACTAGTTGAAGTTATGATAGATCTTCTCTCAAAGCAGGGGTGAAATCCAGCAAGTTCTGACAGGTTCTGGAGAACCGGTAGCAGAAATTTTGAGCAGTTTGGAGAACCGGCAAATACCACCTCTGGCTGGCCCTAGACTGGGATGGGAATGGAGATTTTGCAGTATCCTTCCACTGGAGTGGAGTGGGAATGGAGATTTAGCAATATCCTTTCCCTGCCATGCCCACCAAGCCATGCCCACCAAGCAACACCACGCCCACCATGCCATGCCCACAGAATTGGTAGTTAAAAAAATTGGATTTCACTACTGGTAGATATAGATATAGATAGATAGATGATAGATAGATAGATAGATAGATAGATAGATAGATAGATAGATAGATAGATTATAGGATTAATTCAAGGAATGGAATGGAGATGATAGAGAAAGAGATTCATTCCATTCAATTCCTTGGATTCATCCTATAATGTATTTCCTCAAGTACAAGATGTTGAGTGCAAATTTTATCAGTGCTATTTTTTAAGATGAGAAAACAGTATTAGAAATTATGTTCTACTCCTGCTGATTATCTGTTTAGAGAGGAATAGCAAGGGAAGGGATTCCCATTCATATAATTTAATCCCCATGGCTTTACTTTAATCAAAGTTGTTTATTTCCCAATGCCTACACCAAAAGCATTTGAGACTTCTCCTCTGGCTTGACTCAGTAATTATTCCTGTTTTTAAACACAAAACACCATATACCTTTGGGGTCACTTTTCAGCTAATATAAAACCCAGAAAGGGACACTTCCTTGTTTCTCTCACCCCAAAGCAACTGATTCAGGCATTCAGCAACAAAGAAAGGGAGTAAGAGGGAAATGGGCCTTTCCTCTCACAATATGATATTAAGAATCTCCAGACTACTGATAGTCCTCTATTATGACCATAACTGAGTCCAGAATTGTGGTTATAAATCTTGCCAATCATTAAGGAGCTCATCACATGACAATCTGATTTTACACCTTTTTTTGCGGGGGTCATTAAGCTAAAGCCATGGCCGTTAAGGAAATCTTTGCTCATTAAGTGAACACTATGATTGTTAAGCCAACACTTTTTTTTTTGCCAAAAATTAGAAGCAAATGCCAGTTTCCAGCAAAAAAACAACAACAAACAAATCAAAAAGTAAATTGCAGTAACTGCAGGATACCACAAACAGCTACAAATATGGGCCAGTTGCTGAATGTAGTACAAAATGTAGTCATATAAAATTTGGGAGGCAGCTATCAGAACTTTGAATCAGAGTTATAAGTACCTTTGAGACAGTAATGACATCCAAATTTTTTACTACTGGTTCTGTGGGCATGGCGTGGTGGGCGTGGTGTGGCTTGGTAGGTGTGGCTTAGTGGGCGTGGCAGGGGAGGGATACTGCAAAATCCCCATTCCCTCCACTACTCCTGGGGGAAGGATATTGCAAAATCTCCATTCCCACCCCACTCCAGGGGAAGGATACTGCAAAATCCCCATTCCCTCCCCACTCCTGGGAGAAGGATATTGCAAAATCTCCATTCCCACCTATCTCTGGGGCCAGCCAGAGGTGATATTTGCTGGTTCTCTGAACTACTCAAAATTTCCACTACCGGACAGGTTTCTCCAGAACCTGTCAGAACCTGCTGGATTTCACCCCGATATCTACCCTATCATCCATCATCTCTCTCTATATATATCTCCATCCATCATTCATCCATCATCTATCTATCTATCTATCTATCTATCTATCTATCTATCTATCATCTATCTATCTATCAATAGAATAGAATAGAATTCTTTTTTTTTTTAAAAAAAAGTTTTATTTTGTGATCAAACAAATATACAATATAGGCAATCATTCAATATATCATCAATATACCTCTCCTTATCACTTATCATTTAATATAACATTTTTACTTATCTGTTTAAACATTTATAAACCCAGCCTTCAACCCTCCCTTCCCACCCCCCACCCCCGACTTCCCAGAACAAAAACAGGGTATACATTTTACCAAACATACGCTAAAATATGCTAACTTAATGCAAGATTTAAAACTCCCTAGACCCCTTAATTCCCCTTCTACAGATTATTCATCAGCCTCCCTTTTTTATAAACTCAAAATAACATATAATCCTTTAGCCCTAAGAGTTTTGAAAGCATTAACAAACACTAATAGATCATTCAAACCCTAAAAATCTCATAATACATCTGTAAAATATTCTTAGTTCATTTACTTAATCATTTTACTCTTCCTCCTACTTTTTTCCTCAAAATTCAAATATTTTAAAAATCTTAATACAACAATAAGTAAACCTTAATTAATCATTAATTGAATTTCTATATTTTCTTAATTCATTTACTTAATCATTGTAATTAATCATTAATACATCAATAGTTAGACCAGAAAAAGTTAATCTTTCATTCTTCCTTTCTTTCTGCATTTTTTCCAGTCTTTCTTCCTCCCTCCTACTTTTATTTTGAGGAGGTTTTGAATTTTAACTTGAGGTTGATGTATCTTTAAAACTTGTCCCTTTCTTGGAACCATTTCCTCTGATTTAGAGCCCCCATATCGACTCTTCTTGCTTACATAATCAGTCAGTTCATAGAATGAAGAATTGACTTGATAAGATTTATCAGTTTGCAAAGAAAAGTCCAAAACCTCGTAAGGCTGGTCAGTTTCTACTTCTTTCTGCTCCAAATTATATTTTTGAAAAGTTCTGTCAGTTAATTCCAAAAGAGCAGGAAGAAAGTTTGAAGATTCTTGAGGGCCAGACAGTTCCAGCTTCTCTGTTTTGGTCACAATGTCTCCTGCATTGTCATTGTGCTTTCCTTCAAAAACATCCTCAATTGCTTTTATCTCCTCCACCAGTTCTGTAAGTTTTCGTTCCATGATTGCTGTTTGGTTATTCATGGCTTCCTTTATAAATTCTGTAAGTTCTCTAAAAAAAATCCTCCTGGCTCTGTAGAGAATTCTTTATTGGCCAAGTGTGATTGGACACACAAGGAATTTGTCTTTGGTGCATATGCTCTCAGTGTACATAAAAAGACAAGATACACTCGTCAAGTATCACAAGGCACAACACCCAGTGACAGTCATACAGTACAATAAGCAATCAAATCATACTAGGAAACAATCAATATCAATATAAATCGTAAGGATACAAGCAACAAAGTTACAGTCATACAGTCATAAGTGAAAAGCGATGGGTGTTGGGAATGATGAGAAGATTAATAGTAGTGCAGACTTAGTAAATAGTTTGATAATGTTGAGGGAATTATTTGTTTAGCAAAGTGATGGCGTTCGGGAAAAAACTATTCTTGTGTCTAGTTGTTCTGGTGTGCAGTGCTCTATAGCGTCATTTTGAGGGTAGGAGTTGAAACAGTTTATGTCGAGGATGTGAGGGGTCTATAAATATTTTCACAGCCCTCTTTTTGACTTGTGCAGTATACAGGTCCTTAATGGAAGGCAGGTTGGTAGCAATTGTTTTTTCTGCAGTTCTAATTATCCTCTGAAGTCTGTGTCTGTCTTGTTGGGTTGCAGAACCAAAGCAGATAGTTATAGAGATACAGATGACAGACTCAATAATTCCTCTGTAGAACTGTATCAGCAGCTCCTTGGGCAGTTTGAGCTTCCTGAGGTGGCACAGAAAGAACATTCTTTGTTGTGCTTTTTTGATGATGTTTTTGATGTTAGTTGTCCATTTTAGGTCTTGAGATATGATAGAACCTAGAAATTTGAAGGTCTCTACTGTTGATACTGTGTTGTCTAGTATTGTAAGAGGTGATAATATGGGAGGGTTTCTCCTTAAGTCTACCACCATTTCTAAGGTTTTGAGTGTGTTCAGTTCCAGATTGTTCCGGTCACACCATGAGGCTAGTTGTTCAACCTCCCATCTGTATGGGGTTTCATTGTTGTCTCGAATGTGACCAATCAATGTTGTATCATCTGCAAACTTCAGTAGTTTAACAGATGGATTGTTTGAGATGCAGTCATTGGTATATAGAGAGAAGAGAAGTCGAGAAAGCACTTCTTGAGGGGGCCCTGTATCAGATCAGATACCAGTACAGGTAATTGATGTGATTTTGTTTACCTTCACCTGCTGCTTCCTAGGAAGCTTGTGATCCACTTACAAGTGTGTTCAGGTATCGCTAGCTGATTTAGTTTAATTAGAAGAATATCCAGTATGATGGTATTGAATGCTGAACTAAAGTCTACAAAGAGGACTCTTGCATAGGTCTTTGGAGATTCAAGATGTTGAAGGATGTAGTTCAAAGCCATAACTATCTATCATTTATCTGTCTGTCTGTCTGTCTGTCTGTCCAACCATCTATCCTTCCGTCCATCCATCCATCCATCCATCCATCCATCCATCCATCTATCATCATCATCTATCTCTACCTGTCTTGCCCTTGAAAAAGTAGCAAACTTATACATAACCTTTCCCAATTTGCTGTCTTTTGGGAAAGGCAATACTGTGTATTCATCATTTATGTAACCATGTTTATTGGAGAAAGCTCCTTTAAAATCTAACTGGGGAGTTAACTGCCTCTAAAAATGCATGTTATATTTTATTTTTTGAATGTATGGCTTTATTTTAGTTATGTCTTCCTCTGCTCTTTACTAAAGTCAATAAAATGTTATAATTAAAAAATATTAAGAAAATGCTTTCTTGACTTAAAATGTATTCAGTTAATATCATTTAAATATAACAAAAATTTAACTGCCCAAATATGGCAAATAGAAAACTGCAGATCTGAAAACTGTATATGGTTTAATAAAGTGAACAACCTAATTTTTCAAATAAAGACCTGAATTTAATTTTTTTTGAATGAGTCATTGGAATGTTATTGCATTTTATAATATTTGCATTTATTTACATATATGTCAACCGAGCACAGTTGGAGTTGTACAGCATTATTATCGTTTCAACATCTTTCAAAACTCCATTTGCTCTCCGATTTGCATTTCTTTTTGGATCATCTCTTTTGTCTTCCACAATTACAGGCTTAGCTCTCTGCCTTTTCTATGGCTGGAGAGGACAGAAGGATCTTCCTACCTTTTGAATCCACTCACAGTAGTGTAGTAAATCATCATTGTCAGCACATAGAGGTGTTCTGGGATGAAACTTGGCTAAACAATATTGAATTTAAACCAATCTTTCCCAACCTATCCAGACATGTTAGGAATTTAATGTTTTAAATTTCTAGCTGGCACTTTATGTGTAGAAGATAGAAATTAGAAATGACATTCTTAAAAACTTAGGTAAGATTTACAAAGCTGGCTTATTTGATCAGGATTAAAAGAGAAAAATTGTTATATCTGGTTTCTCTTAATAAAGTTTTAGTGACAATGACTGATTGACCTCATTGGGATTTTATTTTTTACTTAAGAGATGAGCAATAAGGAGAAGAGATATTAAAATTATTTTTAGTTGGTGAAATGAATGGGGAAACAACTGGACATTCTTGGTTTTGTTTTGTTTTTTAAAACATTTCACTTCTCATCCAAGAAGCTTCTTCAGCTCTTGTATAGCTAAATGTCTATGTAGATTCTCAGTAATCCAGGTCATGAGAAGCAAAACATCTTCAAAAAAACCCAAGAAAGTCCACTTGCCTCTTGAAAAAAGCACCTTTGAGACAACTGGATGACTGAGAATTTTCATAGACTTACCATTTGATGGTTTTACTCATATGTAAATTATTTACCTGACAGGACCAAATGGGAACT
This sequence comes from Arizona elegans, assembly GCA_022577455.1. Lineage (NCBI taxonomy): Eukaryota > Metazoa > Chordata > Lepidosauria > Squamata > Colubridae > Arizona > Arizona elegans. The sequence goes on from JAKOOJ010000001.1 coordinate 42,691,872, forward strand.
CTACCATATAAATACCAACATGCATAAATCTTCTAGCAATGGACTCAGTTGGCTTATTATTTTATCCATTGGATTTTTTTTTTTAATGGTGCATGTTTGTTCTTGTTTATTTTGGTTGCATGCCTCCTAGAGTCACATTTCTTGAATTGACTGGTCTTACATACATAGGAAACAAACAAACAAACAAACAAACAAACAAACAAACAAATGGCTTTCTCACAAAGAGATTGAAACTTTCAGAGATTTGAAGTATGAAATTGGAGGGGGGCATGCATAAGATTTGGAGCAGGATATTTCAGAAAAAAAAATCCCCCTGTGTTGGAATTGATCCGAATTCTCTCTGTTCAGATCCTGAGCTTCAACCATTGTGGGATATAATTGCTTCTTCAAGGCTTTGGAAACAAAGAAAAAAGGACTAGTGGGGGTTTTTGTCATTTATTTCACCCTAATCTTGAAGGTTGAGAATGTTTTGTCATTTTTGTAGTTACCAGTCTCTTGTCTTTTGCAGCTGGGTGTCAGTATTAGATCAGCTGATCTGGCCTAGCAATTGACTGTTGTTGTTGTTTTCTTTCATGCCTTGACATTTCCCTGAATCCAAGGTCCACCATTAATAACATCCCCATTTTCCAATCCAATCCAATGCTCATTTTTGTCTGCAGAACGGCAAGAGAACTGTTATGCTTATGTAAAGGATTTTGCAAAAGATTTGGCCATCTGCAGATGGGCCTTAGATTGCCTGCAGTTAACTGCGTTTGAAGATTAAAATAATAGTGGTCACAGAAAAGGGACAAAGGATGAACATTAACAACATTTTCAATTAGGTTTGCTAATAGTCTGGAAGCTAACTGAAATTCATTTGTACTGTCCAAGTTATTCTAGGAAATGTTGCAGTGTAACTTATTATCTTTATTGGATCTTTAAAAGGCATAGAAATAAATGAAAGCATGGAAGAGAGCGGGGGAGAGGGAGAGAGCCAAAACATCATCCCTCGCTCTCTCCTTTTCTCCATCTTTCATAATTTGAAAACATTGTTGCACACTATAGAGGACATTCCCATCCTGGCCATCTCTGTTCTCCATTATTGTACTTGTTCTCAGAGGTGAGATTCATTTACCTTCCCTACTGGTTTGCAAATGTGAGCACATGCACAGTAGTCGCGCATTACATCTGGGTGGGTGGGCGGAGCCTCCCACAGTCACCGCTACCGATTCGCGCAATCCAGACAGAACTGGCTGAATCCCACCACTGCTTGTTCTTATACCTTTTAACAGCAAGGAAATTATTTCCTGTGCTCAGTCCATAGCATACAATCTTTTACATATAAACAAGGGAGGAAAAACATAACAGATCTGCTCTGGGTCATGTGACTAGGAAGGTGGGAGGCTTAAACACGGAGCAGAGCCACTGTTCAAATGTGTCACCCCTTCTACATTCTGTTGGGGGGAAAAGAGACAGGCCTTTGCTGAAGCCATAGAAAAAATATCCAAACCACAAGGTATATGGCCTGCAAAGCTTTCTCATCCAGCCCAACATATTCCAGATTCCTCCTCCTCCTCCTGTTCCTGAAATCTCTTCCCATTCTTTTCCCCCCATAGTTCACACCCTTTTCATTGTACAGAGGCACCTTTTATGAGTGTATCAGCCAAATAAAACAACAGACTCCTTATGGGACAACAGGAAATACCACCTATAGTTCATTGCCTCTTCTATATCATGTTAAAATATATGTTGGTGCATTTAAGAACAAGTGCATAAGACCCCAAATTATGGAGGATACATATCACAGGATTGATGATCACTCTAATGTACATTATGGTCCCAAGAATACTTGCTGGGATCTGATGTGGCCCTGGAGTGCAAAATTGTTTCTTGTCTTTCCTTTATTTATACATTGATAAACTATGTCTTTATTCTGTATTCTGTAACTGTAATTTAATGTTTGATTTGGGGGTGGGGGGGAGAAGAAAATAAAGACAATTTTGCAATTTTATTTCTTGCACCTGTCTAAATCTTCTGGAAAAGTGAATATAACCAACTATTCAGAGCGATGGGACTACATGAGCCATTGGTATCTGGTACAAATTGGAATGATGCCAATGTGCATAGTGCCATCACAACAGAATGTTGGCTTCTCTTATTTCCATTCTGATATCGGACATAAGTCCGATAGAGCTGAGATGGCGCAGTGGTTAGAGTGCAGTGCTGCAGGCTACTTCAGCTGACTGCTAGCTGCAGTTCGACAGTTCAAATCTCACTGGCTCAAGGTTGACTCGGCCTTCCATCCTTCCGAGGTGGGTAAAATGAGGACCCAGATTGTTGGGGGCAACATGCTGACTCTGTAAACCACTTAGAGAGGGCTGTAAAAGCACCATGAAGTGGTATATAAGTCTAAGTGCTATTGCTAAGTATCAGAGTCCAGGTACAAGTACATGAGCCATATTTTGTCATTTGGACTTCCTTCTACTGTTGTGGATGCCTATATTTTTAAAATGCCACTGCTGGGTTCAGTTTAGATAGAACTCTTTTCTGCTTGGAAACAAGCTGAGAAAATAAAACAAACAAAACCTCATTCTGTAAATTACTGGGATGGCCATTTAAATTGGAGAATAATCAGATACTGATTGCTTAGTAATCATGACATCACCCATACAAATTATTCATCCCTCATCTTCTGTAGTTATTTTGCTACATTTTATTTTCAGATATAATTAACTTGCAAGGACAGGCATATATAGGATGGGCATACAAAGTACTTGAATAAAAAAATACATGCACCTTTTAAAGAAATGTTCACAAGATAAATGAGAAAAGAAGCAAGAATGTTTACTGAATTTTTCAAAAATCTGTCTCCATTCTAGTAAACCCTATGGGCGATTCTCAGTTCCCTTCATGGAGGAAACAGCTATAAACATACTCATTTGGTGCAAAGTTTCCATGTAAATTTCATTTTTTCCCAATTAATTTCTGGATAGAGTTTCATCCTTGATATTACTGGTTCCATATTGGTGTGGATATAAGAAATTCAATGTGAACAGCTGTTTACCGAGGCTTTGATAGCACCTTCCTCAATGGTTGGATTTATTTAATTATAAAAACAAGAGTTCTTCAACAGGTTGCTTGCTATCCTATGCTTTATTTTTTCTTGGCATTTAATTTGTTTTTTAAAAACAAATGAATGAACTTCTTGTACCAGGAGTTACTTACTACTTACTACAAAGTTGATTTTGTAGTAAGTACAATGTCTAACCCACAACTGAAAGATACTATAACAGACCAATCTTTAAAATATTATTCCATTGGGTAGATTGCCAAATAGGTTTCCGTCTTCGTCTTTAAAAAAATATTGCTTAAATTCAAATGGAAGAGATTCAGTTTCTCAAGGAATCTCTTTCTTTTTGCCTGACACAAAAGCCTTCAGGAAGTTTAAAGCACTTATCAATAAATGCTACAGTGGTGGGTTTCAATTTTTTTTACTACCGGTTCTGTGGGTGTGGCTTGGTGGGCGTGGCTTGGCTTGGTGGGCGTGGCTTGGTGCGTGGCTTGGTGGGCATGGCAGGGGAAGGATACTGTAAAATCTCCATTCCCACCCCACTCCAGGGGAAGAATACTGTAAAATCTTCATTCCGTCCCCACTCCAGAGGAAGGATACTGGAAAATCCCCATTTCCTCCTGATCAGCTGGGACTTGGAAAGCAGAGAATAGATGTGGGTGGGACCAATCAGAATTTTTACTACTGGTTCTCTGAACTACTCAAAATTTTCGCTACCGGCACTCCAGAACTGGTCAGAACCTGCTGAAACCCACTTCTGCAATGCTAATATGACACTGTTCTTATTTCTGCAAGTTCCTATTCTGTCCTGTCTAAAGATTGCACTGTTCCTGTTCTATGACACAGCGAGGTGGAATCTACCAAATAAAAGCTATGTAAGTTTGTGTAGCTTGGTTTGAGAGCATTACAAAAGCATTTGTGATAATTTTATAGAGGACCCTTTGATACTAAGAGTACAACCAACACTTGGCCATGCTCCCCGGAAAGCTTTGATTTGTGCAGGTAACACATGGAAGAGGTTGCATCTTTAGTGTATAATTAATATATGAATCAGGAAAGAATTGACAGTATTAGGAGAAAGGGAAAATTGTAATAGCTGCCATTAGATCTCAGGAAGAGACCAAGCTATTTTGATCTTAACTAAATGCCATTTCCTTCATTTGAAATTGTTCAGCGGAATTAGCTGCTGTTTCCTGATCAAATGAAGAACAGTGCACAAAACATCTCAGCATTTCTGACTGTCACTGTTATGATAATCGATTGAAATATTCTTTGTTAATTAAGAACATTTTGGATAAAAGAACATCTAAATGTCTTTGACCAATTAATTACATCACAGAATGTAAGAAATGTGCTCTTCCCATAATCAACAATAATTATGGAAATACAATAACAACTGATTTTAAAATGCCAACTGGCCTCATTTTCACCTAGATTTATTTTTATGGAAATAGTTTAATAAGTTACATTAATAAAAAGAACACCAAGGTGTTAATCTGCCATGCTGAGTAATTGAGATAATCCTAAAATTAGGTCTTTCAGCTTTTAGTGCAACAAACCACAACTATCAATAAAAAGGCCACATAAATGAATCTGTTGAGAATTTTGTCCCATTTATTTCTACGAGGGCTGAGAGAAAGACCCATTACATATATGAATCCATGTGGCTCAGTCATGTTTTTAGGATATCATAACTATGCTGGGTATTTGTTTTCAATCAGCCATCTGAGCAAAGAAGATCCACAGCTAAGAGAAGGTCAGAAGATATTTTAATGAAATAATGGAAAGTATCTTTTTTTATGGTAAATACAATCATGGGAAAGGATTTCTTCATATATACTTACAGTATTTCAGATGGATATACCTTTTGTACTTTTGTTATGTTCTAAAAAAAAAACCTTATGAAAGGTACATCAACAAATTTAATTAATAAGTAAACAACAAGAGAGTGTAAAATCTATGTGCATTGAGGAGCTAAAAACTAAGCCACCCTGTTCTAAAATATAATTAAATAAACATGTTCAAAATTATATAAAAATGCCTGCAATGATTAAATACTATTTTAACTTAGTGCTGTGTTGAACCAGGCCAACTTCCCTGTGTAATGTTGGATCATACTGTGTTCAATCTTAGCACTGGAGAAATTTATTTCAGAAATTAAGAAAACAGACCCCTTTTATAAACTTAACATACCAGAACTAATTTCAGTAGTAAATGAGTAAATCTTGTTTTACAACCCTTTCAGATGTATCTAAGTCAACTTCTGTTGGACAAACAAAATCAGAATTCTTGCAGTTCTTCAAACTATTTTTGAGAGCAACAATCGCCTTGCATATTATATATTACAATAATACAGTTCAAGGTTTTAAGATACAGATCAATATAACCATGCCCTCGCTTATCCAGAAAAATCATATGCTAAAAAACCAACCATCAAAAATGACAATGCAGTCCTAGCCTACATAAATAGAGGGATAGACTCAAAATCATGTGAAATGTTAGTAACATTTTATAGTTCCATGGTAAGACTACACTTGGAATATTGCATCCGTTTGGTCACCACAGTATTAAAAAAGATGTTGAGAACCTAGAAAGAGTACAGAGAAGAACAGCAAAAATGATTTGGAGATTGGAGGCTAAAACGTATGAAGAATGGTTGCAGGAATTGGATATGTCTAGTCTAATGAAAAGTGGGGATAATGATGACATTACAGCAATGTTCCAATATCTAAGGGGAGGCCACAAAGAAGAAGAGATCTACTTATTTTCTGAAGCACCTGAAGGCAGAATAAGAAGCAAATGGATGAAAACTAATCAAGAAGAGAAATAAGGAAACATTTCCTGACAGTTGGGACCATTGATCAGTGAATGGTTTGCCTTCAGAAATTATGGGTGTTCCATTACCGGAGGTTTTTAGGAAGAGATTGGTTAACCATTTACCTGAAATGGTATATGGCAGTGATGGCTAACCTTTTCTGGACTGAGTGCCCAAAGCGTTTGCGAACCCCAAAAATGCAATATGCGTGTGGCCCTGTGCATGCACCCTGCCCCCCCCATACATGTGCATGTGCACACTGCCCCCACTGCCCCACTTCCCCCACTGCCCCCTGTGCATGGCCCGGACCCCCCCACACCTGCCTCCCATGCATACACCCCACATGCCCCCCACGCATGCGTGGCAGAGACCCAAAAACCAGTTGGCCAGTGGGAGGTGTGTGCACATGCGCAGTGGAGCTGAACTGGGGCGACAGCTTGCATGCCATCAGAGAGGGCGCTGCATGCCACCTCTGGCACGTGTGCCACAGGTTCGCCATCACGGGTATATAGTCTCCTGCTTGAGCAGGGGTTTGGGCTAGAAGACCTCCAAGGTCTCTTCCAACTCTGTTATTCTGTTAGATATATGCCTATCTAGACCCTAGTCCAAGTAGTAGTTCTGTATATTTATAGCCCTATTCTATTCTAGTAACAAAGAGAAGTAGTTATGGCTGTCATCTATATATTGAAGATCAGATCTTGCTTCAGATTTCTCTATGTTCAGCAGCTACATGCAGACATTGAATAAGTTGAGGCTACGAATACCATAGCTGGTCTGCACAAATCCAAATGACCAGTAGAGGGCATCAAACAGCACCAGTCATTTGGTTTTGTGTAGACCAGCTATGGTATTCGTAGCCTTTGGGAGAAGATGAAGGTCTTGCTAGATTCCCCTCAAATGCAAAATTGGAACTGAAGCACTGGGGAGGAGAAGGAACATTTCCATAGTAGTGATTTATAGCGTCCCCCAGCCATCACTGCAGCAATAAATCACTAATGCAGTCAGGCTTTATGTCGCCATAGTGATGGCTGGGGGATGCTATAAATCGGTAGTGCAGATATGCTCAAGGTTAATCTTTTCCACCTGACATTTTTTTTCTATTTGAAGTTATCCTCTCATAATGCTTAAGAATGTAGGTATTCTTAAGATACTACAGAGGTAAAATCCATTCCGGTATAAACGTTACCTCTTTAATAAGGGCTTAATTCTCTTTTACTAGTTCTTATTTGTAATATAACCAAGCTTAACAATAAGTAAAAGTATTTCCTTGGTCATTTACCACTCCCATCTATCCCTTGGCTGTTTTCCCCCATTGTTGCCATTTGATTATGAATTCCTGTGAAATAATGCTTTCCTTCTTTTTTAATAGGACTCTAAAACACTCATTTTGAACAATGCTGAATAAATATGGTCATACAGACGACCATTTTAGAAAAGTAAGGATTTTAAAGAAATATTTCCTGCTCTTATGCTTTCTTTCTCTGTCTTTTTTCCAATATCATTCTTCCAGACTCTGTCTGTTACAACATTAATTCAGAGATAGGAATATCCATGGGGGAGGAGGTAAAAAAACTCAGTTGGATGGCCATGACTGTGTGATCAGACCCCTACTTTTTTCGTGTTTGTTGCATTTATGATGCATGTAAAATAAGGTTGCGACAGCCATCTTTATTTTGCTCTTTTTCTGACTTTCCCCACCTCAGTACTGATGTGGAGAGATCTAGCACATACAACAATATAGTATCTCAAATACTATACCCTTATCAAATACTGCTGAGTTTCACTGACACCAAAGATACAAGATCCTTCAAATTAACATTTCCCCAATACACTAGTCCCTGATCTTTTCTGCATTAAGTGAAGAAGCAAACCGAACCAATTTCTTCTGATTTTACTAAAAATTAGAATAATCAAAAGTTTGTGATTGGGTGCAATAATTCCAAATGGTGATCTATAGATCAGAGGTCTCCAACCTTGGCAACTTTAAGCCAAGCTGCTGGCTGGGGAATTCTGGGAGTTGAAGTCCACCAGGCTTAAAGTTGCCAAGGTTGGAGACCTCTGATCTATAGCATGTCAACACTTATCTTGCAAAAAATCTAGAGATTGAGTCACCAATAAGTGACTATGAGTGGAAATCCAAGCCTTACATGAAAATACCTCCCACCACCACCACCACAATGTAGCAGAGATGGATAATTGCATTTGGAAATAGGCAAATTAAGCATTCATTATTCATTTATGATAATCCTTATTATTAAATAGTCCCTCCCTGATAAGACCATTAAGTCCAGAATCCTGAGATACCCTCTGCTATGAATCATTGAATGTCAAATCCCTGAGCGGTAAGATTTAGATCTGAAGTACAAAACAGAGTGTAAGTTTTTGCCTGAGAAAAGAAATTGGCTTACTCGGCTGGGGTTGGCAGAGCTGAGGACTCAGGGAATAGATAGGTGAATGCTAAACAACATTTGCCATTGCTGTCATAAAAGCAATCTATTGGAATAGTGCTTTTCTTTACAATCCTTCACCAAAGGACCAAAAGGCACACACATCCCTCTTCTTTTAGCTCGAGGACTAAGAAAGTATCCCTTTCTTTACCCACATCTGTTTTCTCAATCTCTAAAGCACAAGGTCCAATATATGTAGTTGGGCATTTGGACTGGCCCCGGGATAGTTACTGCTCTTGAGTAAAACACACAGTGCTTGTTCTTTACTCTTGTTATCTCTCAAATGGAGCTTCTTGTTCTTTTAACCATTTGATATGGGAAGAAGGGAAGGACAGAAAGCCCTTGGTGCACTACAAAAGTATCTCTGGCTTCTCTGTTTTGCTCAGTCTGGCAAGGCAGTTTAAGTGCAAAGATGCTTCTGAAAAGAATAATTTGAGGAAGAGGCTCTGACAAGTCTAAGCAAGCATGCGACCATAGCAAAGAATGAAAATAGCCCAGGTTCCAGCTTGTCAAATTTCATATCTGATAACAAGTGGAATGCCAGCATGCAACAGAGAAGAATTAAAGCTAAAACAAACACTCTTCAAAGGCCTTCTTTTCCTACATCATGCATGATTCAAAACTCTGGTCTATTTTATAGTGTTGTATTGTAACACGGAAAGAGGTGTGGGAAATGAAATAACAGTTGCTTTATGTGTTTACTCCTTTTAAATTATATTGGCCTCATTCTGTTTTTAATGTTCAATTTCCCCTTGTGTTCATTTAAAAATACCTTTTAACCAGATGTTTCAAGTCTGTGAGCCAGAAATGTGTAAAACCAAGCAATTAACTAGGACCTGAACTGATAACTTTGCCCAATCATTGGGTACCAGTCTCATTCCAGCATTGGCACTTAAGCTTTGGGCACTTTTCCAGTTGCAGAAGGAAAAGAATATTTTTTATCCCAGTGTCCCTGTTCACTTTCTTTTAAACCTGAGGAGCTGCTTCTTCAATAAATTGGATAAAAGATATTGCCAAGAAGCAGAAAGTAAATGATATCTTTTTCACTTGCCTTTTTGGCACTGACAGTTTGCCATAGTAAAAGTAAATGCAACTGGACAATATAATCTGGAGTCTCCTACTAACAGGGGTGGGCTGCTGGGGGTTTGGGAGAACCTCTAGCTAAGATTCTGTGCAGTTTGGAAAACCCCCAAATCCCACCCCTGGCTGGCCCCACCCACCCCACCCCTCCCCTCCCAGGAGTCACCACGCAGCCCGTTTTGGATGCAAGTAAGTGCAGGGTGGATGCAGAGGCTCAGCAGGGTGAAAAACGGTCCTAGTTTGGAAGTTTGGAAAGGTCAGAAATGTTTCTGGCCTCCAGAGGGCCTCCAGAGCCTGGGGAGGCTGTTTTTGCCCACCCAGAGGCTCGAGGAAAACCTCTGGAGCCCAGGGAGGGCAAAAATGCCCCCCGCCCCATGGTGCAGGAGGCCTATTAGGCCACGCCCACCACAGCTACACCCACCCAGCAACCGGACAGAGAATGCCTTGCTAAAATTTTTGAAGCCCACCCCTGCCTACTAAGCAGGATTGGGCTTTGTTAGTATAGTAACAAACTATACTTTGTTAGTGTCTTCTTTGTTAGAAGACCATCAGGGAATTCCAGGACTGTGGGCTAGTTTTAGAGATTGGGAAAACTATCTTGGGAAAAAACTGTAGCCAAGTACTTTTGTTGCAATGCCAAGAAAGCTATATGAACAAGTCCATGATGTCACCAGTGTTTGATTTCAATGAGCTTTCTACCAGAAGCTTTCATAGTAATAACTGAAGCAGTATTTCCAGTACTGCTGTAGTATTTTCCAAACACTGTCAATCTACTCATTCTGCATAACCTCACAATTAAATCTAATTTTGAACAGGATAGAACATAATTCTTAAAATAAATAATTTGCTATTTAGTATAACACTACATCTGTGTGAGTGATAGAAAGAAACCTTCACTACTTGGACCAAATACACAATGATTGAAAAATACTATTCATGGTATTTCTCAGGCAGCTGGTTCAAAGGGAGAGGTCCGGTGGTGAAATCTAAAAATTTTTCCTACCAGTTCTGTGGGCGTGGCTTGGTAGGCATGGCTATGTAGTCATGTGACTGGGGGGTCAAAAGACAGAAACTCACTTTAACAATGTCCTGCTGGAACAGGGGGTTGGACTAGATGACCTCCAGGTCCCTTCCAGCCCTGGATTGCTGTGCTCTTTCAAGGTATCCTCTGAAGCTGCTTCCACTGCCAGGTTTGTGGTCCTTCCTTCCTCTCCTTTTTCCCTCCCTCCCTCCCTCCCTCCCTCCCTCCTTCTCTCCCTCCCTCCCTCCCTTTCTTTCTTTCTTTCTTTCTTTCTTTCTTTCTTTCTTTCTTTCTCTTTCTTTCTTTCTCCTTTCTCTTTCTTTCTTTCTTTCTTTCTTTCTTTCTTTCTTTCTTTCTTTCTTTCTTTCTTTCTTTCTTTCTTTCACAGCATCCTGGGAGCAAAAACGGGCTCCCCCCAATATGTATTTTAAAAAATGCTTTAAAAAGTAAAAAAAAAAAAAGAAGCTCTGAGAATAGCGCAGCACAGCTGATTGTCACAGCTGATTGTCAGAACCTTTTTTTTTTACTTTTTTAAAGCATTTTTTTACTACCTATTGCCTGAACAGGTAGTTAAAAATTGCTAAAAAAAGTTTTTAAAAAGTTCAAACGATCAGCTGTGCTGCATGATCCTCAGAACTTTTTTTTTTTTACTTTTTAAAGCATTTTTTTTTACTACCGGCTCAGGTGAACCAGTAGCATTTTCACTACCTGTTCGGGAGAACCACCCTGAAGCGGTAGCATTTCACCCCTGGAGAGGTCCCCAACATTTCCAGCTTGCTGGCCTAGTCTGGTGCAGGGGGCAGGCATGTGAGTGGTAGGTGCATGCCCACATGCACAACTCCATTTGTGCAAGTGGCGTGCATGTGCACTCTTCACGTGCAAATGGAGATTCACATGCAAGTGGAGTGTGAGCAGCGGGCGCTTGTACTCATGCACGAAGCTCCACTTGTGTGACTGCAAGCATCCTCCACTCATGCAAGTGGAGGTTCACAAGTGTGCGCTTGCCCATTTCTCCCACAATCCAGTTTTTAACAGATCGCAGCCTGGTAGTGGTCCACGGCCCAGGAGTTGGGGACCCCTGCTCTATAGTAAGTATCTGAAAATTGACATAAGGAGATGAAGTTTATTAATGCAATGTTATCTCCTTATTAGTTGTAGCAGTTACAACTGAACTGGGTCAAAAGGAACACCATTTGGGAAATACAAATCCCAACCCATTTTCTCTAGATCTGCTATCCCATGAAATGTATCAGGTGTACAGTATCAGGTGTACAGTATGCTGGCAAAGATTTATGACATCAGTAGCTTATCCCCATTGGCCAAACATATGGGAGATTGCACTTGGCTACTGCAATCAATCAGTGTTTGGGATGTGTGTTCTGTGTTTCCAGTCTTGGCAGTGAATCCTATAATACACATGGTTGTCTTTTTCAACTGCTTTTTATCTCCCGTTAGGTCTCTCTTTTTAACGTTCTCATTCAGTTTGATGAAAGATAAACTGCTTTTGCTTTTGATATATTATTTTTCTGAAAGAAAACATTTCAGTGAAATGATCAAGCGGTGGGTGCAAATTTTCATTTTACCCTTAATTATGGGATGGATAAGGAAAGTGTAAATCCATCAGCTTTTGCTGAATAATCATCCATCCTTTCGCTGCCAGATTTGAGTTGTAAAAAATTTGATGACCTCTAGTTGGTAGCATAGAACAAATGACTAATGCAACTCTTTATTGCCCTCTAGTGGTCATGTTGCTCACAGATATGGTAGTTTGACTATCAAGTGGCCTACCCTTTTCATACCTCAGTTAAATCCATGGAGAAGATGATGGGATTTTTCAGATCAAGAAATTTGACCTGCAAAATGATGGATGTGTCTCAGTTCAAAAACACCAACAACATAGTGTAAACCATTGAAAAAAACATTCCAAGAAGAAAATCACTTTTGGGAGGAAAAAAAATAGACAGATTTCAGCTACTTATTAGCATGATCATTTCTTGATCTACTATTTTTAAATATAAATGGAGTGTAATATTGCAAAACCCAGTGAATAAAAATGGTATTGATAAGAATCACTGTGTTTTTCTACAGATAGTACCTCTTCATTACAATAATACCTGCTTATACAATTCCATTTTGGAAACAGATCTAATTTATGCTAATTAAAATAACTTCTTGCTTCCCATGTGGTTTCTATGACCAATCAAAGGCTTCATTTTTAGGTTGCTGTACTATTTCAGTAGGGTGCTTGGTGGCAGGCATGCAGTTTGATGAATTAAAATGTCATTAACAAAGCTCTAAAGAAAAATGGTCTATTAGTTTTTTTTTTAATTTGCAAAAAAAAAAAGTTGTTTGTTTATCCTGGATAAACAATATATGAATGCAAGTATTATTTCTCTCCAAACCATGTGAATTGACAATACAGTAAATAGAGTATAGAATTTTGAGAAATGGCCTGTTACTTAATCGTAGATTTTTATAGGAATGGGCAGATGTGATAGACAGATGGGTGGACTAACAGGACTGAGTGCATTATTAGCTGTTCAGACATTTGTTGAATGTCAGCCAAGACTACTGAAACGTAGCAGTCGGACATTGTAAAACATACCCCATATCCCTCTGGAATAAAAACTCACAACATGCATCGTATTATATTGTGGGCTTTCTTGTGGAAGCAGAGAAAATAATGATACACATTCAAATCCTCCCAAACAGTAATTTCATCCAAAGCCCTATAAACTGTCAGTTTTCAATGTGCCTAGATGAAACCTTTTCAAATGGGTTTCAGACAGGAATATTGTATATCACTTAGATTGCATGGATCACATTTTGCAATGATACACGGTGAGCCTGGGAATGGGACGAGCGTTTTTCCTGGCCCTTTTTAATCTCCCAGTAGGTTTCATTAGTACTGACCATGGTATCTTTTTGGGGATGAGGAGAAGGAGGCGTGATGGTAGCAGACCATAATGAGCACCTGTGCTGAATATACAGCGATATCTATGTATTCAGATAAAACTCATTTATTTTAGACACTTTTTATTAGATGTTTTAGGGGAAATCACCATCTGTATTTTCCTTGAAATTCTGGTAGAACATTTGAATGCGCAAAAAAAAGAAAAAAAAAGCTAATGTTTTTCTTTAAGACCCACGGAATTACAGAATACAGAGTTGGAAGGGATCTTCGAGGTCTTCTAGTCCAACCCTCTGCTTAGTCAGGAAATCTTATACCATTTCAGACCAATGGTTGTCCAATCTTTTTAAAAACTTCCAGTGTTGGAGCATCCACAACTTCTGGAGACAAGTTGTTCCACTGAGTAATTGTTCTAACTGTCAGGAAATTTGCTAGGTTGCTTCTTTCCTTGATTAAAAACATTGATGAGTTTTTGTTATCTATAAAACCAATAATGTTTGCATACCAAGCTTATATAGACCTGACAAAGCTAATTGATAAGCATCCAATTCACACAAAACCAGGGAAAAGAACAATTGCTTGATTTCCTTGCTTAGTTTCAGCTTGAACCTGCAGCCTTTATAATATTTCTTGTTGGGGAGAACCAGCGGCTGGTCTAATTGAAGAATGCTACTGGAGGGTCAATAGTGGTATATATTTCAACCCTAGCTCATTATATGGGGCCAATGATGTCTTATGTTACAAGACCTTGTCATGCATAATATACAAATTTTATTCAAATCCTGAAGCTGTCTTTGGGATAAGAACTGGCTCTTTTTACTGAAATAAATCTAGACTTGTGCTGGTGATGGTGGAATGCTCTCCAACTTCTGGTGGCTTCTTTTTCTAATCTTAGAACTTCTTTCTCTTCAGTGGTGATCACAGAATATAAACAGTCCTTTGAAAGGGGAAATATAATTTTGGGGCTGGCTGACAGAGACTCTAATATGTGAAAGTGGATCTTGGTAATAAGCAGCAGCTAATTGGAAATAGACTTTAGCATCTCCGAAGGAGGTCATATTGTGAGTCACAGTCTAATGGTGAATAATACTTGAAAAAACAATCAGCTCTCTAACACGACAAGAATGATTTGCAGTTAATAATAGAGGGGGGGAAAGGCCAGGCTTTTCAGTTACCCTTGGCTTCACATAGGACAAAATAAAATACCACTTCAGCTCCCGGGAGCTGCTTGCTTTCTTCCCAGTCATTAGTGCTTAGTTATATCTTAGTGATAAAATCTGTCATTGCTGACTTTATTGACATTAAAGTTGATTTATTTGCATGCCTAGCGAGTAAGAACTGAATTATGCTAGCATTCACATTGCTTGAATACTTCAGATAGCAAGTGCATCACGAGCTTAATTGTCTTTTGCTGCTTCACTTGCTTTGTAATCTTGATGGAAAATACTGGACCAATTTCTTCTCAGCTCAACGGTCGCTGATGTCACTTACCAAACTCCAGGGTTGCATTTGCACCCAGACGCCTAAAAGAGACAGTAAAACAAGCAAAAAAAAGAGAAAAAGAAAGAAAGAAAGAAAGAAAGAAAGAAAGAAAGAAAGAAAGAAAGAAAGAAAGAAAAGAAAGAAAATGATATTTAACATGGAGAGAGAAATATATTTTTTCTAACATGAATTTTAGTAACAACCTTTCAAAATAATTGTGATCTATAATAAAAGGTATGTCCTGATTATAATGTTATAATGAAAGGGAAGCTGTGAGGTCAACTATGTTGTAAAAATTCTCCATCATGATATTTCCATCTATGTTGGGGCTTCCAGATTGTTGCTGGCCCTCTGTGAGTAAAGATGTTGTGACTCTAGAAAGAGTGCAGAGAAGAGCAACAAAGATGATTGGGACTGGAGGCTAAAACATATAAAGAACGGTTGTTGGAACTGGGTACATCTAGTCTGATGAAAAGAAGGACATGATAGCAATGTTCCAATATCTCAGGGGCTGCCACAAAGAAGAGGGAGTCAAGCTATTCTCCAAAGCACCTGAGGGCAGGACAAGAAGCAATGGGTGGAAACTAATCAAGGAGAGAAGCAACTTAGAACTAAGGAGAAATTTCCTGACAGTTAGAACAATTAATCAGTGGAACAACTTGCCTCCAGAAGTTGTAAGTGCTCCAACACTGGAAGTTTTTAAGAAGATACTGGATAACCACTTGTCTGAAGTGGTGTAGAGTTTCCTGCCTATGCAGGGGGTTGGACTAGAAGACCTCCAAGGTCCCTTCCAACTCTGTTATTCTATTCTATTCTATTCTATTCTATTCTATTCTATTCTATTCTATTCTATTCTATTCTATTCTATTCTATTCTTATCCTCCCAGATGATGTAGTTAACTTTCTAAAAAGAAATATTCCACAGTGCAAGATTTTATTTCAATATATTATATCAGGGCTTCTTTGGCATCTTAGATAGTTATGCACTCAGTGGTTATAGTCTGGACAATTCATCAAGAAAACAATAATTTAAAATACAAAATAATGGTGTGAATTACTGCAGTGGGATCCTTGATGCTCTCTGAATTTGGTGTTTTTTTTTTTTTTCAAATGTTTCATTATTAAACTAGGTAACACCGTCACTAATAATGAAACATCTGCAAGAAAGCCATCAAGCTCAGAGAGCACCAAGGACCCCACTGTTCAACCCTGAGCTACAAATATTCTCTTCTATCAATTAGTACAGTCCTCTCCAAACTCATTTATCTCTCAGCTTTCAGAATGCATAAGAATAATCAGTCTGGTTGGGAATTCTGGTAATTAAAGTTCTCTAGGGAAAGTTTGGTCCCTGTGTGAATTTTTGATTCAGCACGATGAAGGTATAACATCCAACTCAGAAGTGGATGTACTTAGTTTTGGAACTAAAGAATCAGGTACATCACCCTTGGGAAGAGCTGAATGGATTTTGAGCAAAGCCAAATTTTCTTCAATGTTCAGTTCATCTTGTTAGAAAGAAACTTGGTTACCCTCTCTTTCTCTCCCTAGAATATCTTTTCAATAACTGGTTATCTATCATGTTAAAATGATGGTTTTGAAGTACATTCAAAACCCCCATGTACATCAGACACTCTGGACAGATGTAAAATGAGAGAGAAATAGGTAGCTATGGCATTTATGATGTATTGTTTATGACTCAATTTTTATACGGTTTATATGTGATTTTAATGAGTCTCTAGACCATAAAAGGTTAAGTTGCTTGTTTTAAGTGTATTGAGTGGTTTTTGATTCCTTTCATAATGCATTTGATGATGTTTGAAGATCTTGCTCACATTAACAGGAACTTTTTTACTTTGAGTTTTCTCTCAGTCCTCTTATAAATAGAAAAGAGGGAGATGAGAAAATAGGCAGAAAGAAAACAGCAAACATATTGAAGAGGGTCTCTGGGGCACATCTAGGGTCACCTCAGCACCTCACTTTGTGACAGCTCAGCTCTCAGGATCCACCATATCGTGGTGTTTTTCCAATTGGCTTCTTGAAATTTACATAGCCACAATAGTAGTGGTAATCAATTTGATAGGAGAAACTCAACTTTAGTTTGAATATATATCTTGTTCTTTTCACATAACTTCCCCTTTTATCTATCCATTTTAATTGATATTCACCGGATGCCACATGTTATTTTAACTTCTGCTGTTGGTCATTTATCCATTATCTTTTCCACCATAAGCTTCTAAATGGATGTGGCCTTTCTACCTTTGTTGGACTTCAAAACTCCTTCCATTTTTTTTAGTTTTAAAAATGCTTCAGAATAAATTCTAAACTGATATACATGAAGAGAAGAAGGTTTGCCTGTTTCTATTCTCATGATAACAGTGACTTAAACAGAGCATATTCAGGGGTGGGTTCTAAAATGTTTTACTACTTCTGTGGGCATGGCTTATTTTGTGGGCATGGCTTGATGGTCATGTGACAATTATTTAGGATTTAGAAGTGGTACTGGTCTACCAGGCTTTTAACTGCTTGCAGAGCTGTACCGATCTACCCATTTATTTTTGCAGGCACTGATCTACTCGTGTATTTTTGCAGGCACTGGTCTACCCATTTATTTTTTCAGGCACCAGTCTATTCATTTGTTTTCTTTTACCACTGATCAGCTGTAGGGCGGCCCTTTGAAGCCCCGTGGCAAGAATTTAAACAGTTTTTTTCCCTCTAGCCATCAGCTGGGACTCAGGAGGCAGCAATAAATTGGGGATGGGGTCAAATAAATGGTAAGAATAATGCGGTGGGTGGGTGGGGACAGAACTGGTTCAGTGACATCATATTGTCACCGCTACTGGCTTGGCAGAACCGGGCCAAACCAGGAGGAACCCACCACTGAGTATATTGAACTGACATTCCCCACCCTGAATCAGTTGATTGAAGCCATACGGAAGGAGACAAGTATATGAACAAGACTGTTGAATGCCCATGTTTTCCCCTTCTTCCTACAAAGTACAGCACAATTTTCTTCCAGGTGCAGGGGAAATTTCTACTTCTAAGTAGCAGCTCTGAAAATAAATGCCTACAAAGAAGAGATTTTGAGCTGGATCTTCTATAACATTCTACCAACAGTGCAAAAAAACAAAACAAAAACCAATGGTCCCTAAAGATTTTCATGCAAATATGCAAAATAGAGACCTCTGTTTATTCACTGCAGCTTTTTGATATTTGCAGGTCTGCAACACATTACCTACCAAGGGATATTTATTCCTAGCAAGTGGTACAAATTTATATCAAGTTAAATATCTAAATAAACTTTCTGAACTATATACAGAGAGAAAAAAGAGATTCAAATAGAAATTAATTACAAGTAATTATTGAATGACTGATCCTGTGGGCTTTGTAAATCTCTGAACATCTGGTGAAAATGACATTTAAAATCTTTAATACTGTTTTTTTATATATATACAAACTAGGAAATAATTTGAGTTGCATTCTGTAATTTACTTTATCTGTTGAACTGCAGCCAATACCAGTGGGTTTATCTTTGTGAGTCATTGGGGAAAAGTTTATTATAGCTATTATGGCAGCCTTGAATTTAAACAACAGCCAGGTAGTTAAGTGATAAGAAATATCCAGCAGGTGAATATATGGAATTCCACTCAAGCAAGTCATCTGCAAAAGGAGGAGTGGAATTGTTTCTCTGTGCACAGAATTAGGGGGCATGCATCAGATTTGAACAAGACAAAACCAAAGGAATGAAGACAAATATATGTGTCCCTGAATCCAATGTTACAGGATCCAATCTGGATTGATCACTGGGACCAGAGGTTTAGTCTCCTGAGCTTTTGGACTTGTGCTAGAGCCCATCCTCAGGGAGCTTCTCTCTAGAATGTGATAGACATATTCCAGCACCCGTCGGAAACCTGGGAAGATTAAATCTCTGTTCCCGGTGATTAACCTAGATTGGATCCTGTAAAATCAATGCAGTATAAGGTAATCTAGATAGATCCTTTGGTTCCCTGGAGTAAAAGCAAGATAAATCCAATTTGAGTTTGGTTCAAATTAGACTTCGATGAAATTTGGATCCTAATGCTAATTTCTGGATCCTTGGAGTACTGTGGCTTGGTGTTAAAATAGCAGCTTTCTCTGACAATTGGCATGGGGAGGAAAAGATGACAGGGAAGTGAAAGAGACAATCACAATGTATCTGGCAATAAGATGAGGAGGCCCAGTTCAGTCCCAGTGTGGATGCAGGAGTTTATTCCTTTTATTATGGAACAATAACCATTTATCTTTTGGTTTAGTCTGGAGAGAACCAGAAAATGTCCAAAGATCAAGATTAATTCACCAAATGGAATCCTGTAGCCCATATTTTTGCCAATAGGAAAAACAAAACAAAATAAAATTCTTGTTTGTGTTCCCTTCCTTAGCCAGTTTGGAGAAGGCTAGTACTTTTTCTCAATTTATTTGTAGGACTGGAAGATCTGAAGTAACGTGCCAAAATGTGAATTTTAAGATTTTAAAATCTACCTGTGAGTCTCTAACAATGGCAGAGAAGACATACCTTTTGAAGATTGTACTCTGTCTCTTTTGTCAAGGCTGGCAGATTTCCAGCATATTGTACATTCTTTTTTTTTTTTGAAAAAAAATTATTTATTTTTTTAAGAAATAAAACATAAAGCAACATCTTTTTGGAGCAGGAGTTTGGCCCGGTATAACATAGATATAAATCCCAATTCCCTCCATTAACATCTTAAAATAAAGAGAAAATCACACACACACACACACAAAATAAAAACCCTAAATCTAAACCAATTTTTATCATTCAATCTAACATCTTATTCTAACATTTAATTTTCTGATATATAATCGCCCTAACTCTTAAACTTCACATCCAAACAGCACTTTATAATATTCATTTAGCAATCAGTATTTCATATATTTCCCATACTTCAAAGACCCAAATCAAGTCAATATTTCTTTTGAAACACATCTAATAATCAATATAAAATATTTCGTTCCTCTCTAAAAAACATTTTAAGATCAATATCTATTCATCAAAAGTATCTCCTTCATTCCTCCTAGTTTTATTTTTAGCTGGATTGCAGTTTAGCTGGATTGCAGTTAGCTGGTTTCCAGGGATGCTTACCTCCACTCCTAACCTTATTTGTTGGCTGGATCACAGTTAATTTTAACTGCTTCCAACATTTTGTCCTCAACTCTTCCTAGGTTTATTTTTAGCTGGATATCAACTTTTCAGCTGCTCTCCAGGAATGCTTCCCTCCACTCCTAACCTATATTTCGCTGGGTCACACTTTAGCTTTAACTGCTCCCCAGTATATCCTCTCCTCCTTTTTTTATTTTTGGCTGGATCACAGCATAATAAGCTGCTTTCCAGGGATGCTTCCTCCATTCCTTACCTTATATTTAACTGGTTCACAGTTTAGCTTTAACTGGTCCCCAGCATGCCTCCTCCACTCCTCCTAAATTTATTTTTAGCTGGATTACATCTTAATTCGCTGTTTTCCAGGGATGTTTACCTCCACTCCTTACCTTATATTTAACTAGTTCGCAGTTTGGCTCTAACTGCTCTCCAGCATTGCCTCCTCTACTCTTCCTAGGTTTATTTTTAGCTGGTTCACAGCCTAGTCAGCTGCTCTCCAGAGATGCTTTCCACCACTTGTAACCTTGTATTTGACAAATTCACAATTTAATTTTTATCATCTAATTCCCAAGCATTTTAGACTATTTATAAATCCAGCATATTGTACATTCTTGAATTTATGAGATTCCGGTTCTGGTTCCCTGAAGAATTGCATTAGGTTAATGACAGTTCACTTAAAAAAAAAAAAAAAGCTCAACTTGGATTAATTTTTCGTTACTTTCTTCAATCAAGCCTTTTTTTTTTTTTTTTTTTTTTTGCAAACCTATGATTTAAAGCTAGTATATTGCCAATCCACTGAAGATCTTGAGGTGTTTTCTGAGTGGCAAATGAGCTCCTCCTGTTTTTTTCCCCCCTGTTTCATGTCACATAGTCAAGGTAGAAGGGGCCACATTTCTCTAAAGGTCAGAATATTTACAATCGTCTTCATTCCAATTTTTGTATAATGGGGCAATCTCTATGCTTTGGCAGATTTCAGATTCAGAATTATTGAAGAGCTTTGGCCATTTTTCCATCCTGTCTGCTGTAATGTTTTTCTCTTTTAACAGTTTTAATTCATCTTAAATCATTGAGTCAGTGTTGACTCCTGGCAACTTTCTGGACAAGTCCCTGCAGTTTTCTTGAGAAGGTTTTATCGTTTGCTGTTGGTTTGCTGTTTTGCCTCCTTCCTGACCTTGCCTCCTTTACTAAAGTCCTTTGCTCCATGTTCGAACAAATTCCATAACCCATTAAAACACTCCATGCCAATATGTTAAAAGAGTGATTTGGGGGTGCTACTTATTCTATGGGGTTGCCATGACTCATTGGTTAAATAAGCTGAGCTTGTCAAATGGAAAGCTGACAGCCCAGGTTCAAGACCTTTGCTCTGGCCAATGGGGTGAGCTCTAGTTACTTGTTACAGTTCCTGCCCACTTAGCCGTTTGAAAGCATGCAAATGCGAGTAGATAAATAAGTATCACTTCAGTGGGAAGGTAATAGCTTTCTGTCTATCTCAGCATATAGTCATGCTGGTCACATGACCATGGAAATTGTCTTTGGACAATGCTGGCTCCCTCAGCTAGGAAACTGAATTTAAACACCACTCCCTAAAGTCGGATATGACTTACAGAGAAACCTTTATGTTTACCTTTACTGATTTTACGGACAGGCTGAACAGTGTGATCTCTGGCAGCACTTGCCCAGGGTTGCCCAAGGTGACTAGGAAAGTCAAGAAATGCACGCTCCGGCTGCATTTGTCAAAAGTTAGTGTGCTGTGCTGAGGAGGGGCAGTGAAACAGAACAAAGCAGAACAACAAAATTGCTTTGGTTTTCTAATCATTGGAGCGATATTGTTTTGTTATTGATCATGCTCACTGGGCAGGTAGAAGTATTAAAGCTCTAGAGTGCATCTGGTTACCTACCTCTGAATTTTGATATGGTCAGTTCAACAGCCCTCCCTTTTTTTAAAAAAAAAAGTGATTGTGCCTTCAACTCTTCAGGAAAATGTCTTGCTGTTTTCTGAGATTTCAGAATGCAAAGAAAATTGTGGTCTCTCTCCTTTCCTACAATCTCTTTCTTTCCCCTCCTCCCCCCATACATATATATCTAGATATACCCAAGTTTATCAGGATTCCTAAGGGCACTTCATTTATTAACCTCCCTCCATGTTGAAAATTAAACATTTGTTCTCATTCCTCTTATGCAGTCACATTCTAATTTGCAAAGAACGTTATCTTTCACCCTCATTATGACAGAGTCTTCCTCACCATCTTTGAATGAGGAATTTTGATCAAATGACTCTAAAGTCTCCAAGTTAATCACATCAGCTTAATGAATATTGTTTTTGCTATACATATTGAATCCATACTTAGTTCATAGCACACAAATGTAAAACAATCAAATTTGAGAAATGCTGACTATAGAAAGGGACATAAGTAAAATGTAAATGTTTTTTTTAATGTTTCTTATAGGGCAGTGATGGCTAAACTTTTTGCCTTTGTGTGCCAAAAGCGGGAGGAGCATGGGAGGGGGTCACACCCACGTGTGCCCACACCCATAATTCAGTACTCCTTGCCCCCATGCGCATGCACGCACAACACCCCTGGGCTTTCCCTGCTTTTGGCATGCGATGGGCCCAGTAGGCCCATTTTTCACCCTCCCCAGGCTCCAGAGGCTTTCTTGGAGCCTGGGCAGGGCAAAAACAGCCTTCCCCACCCCCTACAGAGGCCCTCAGAGGCTGGAAATAGCCTGTTTGCTGACTTCCGGTGGCCTGGAAGGTCCAAAAATCAGCTAATCGGCACATGCATGCATGCCGTAGCTGAACTAGGACAACGCTCGTGTGCCCACCGATATGGCTCCCTCCTATGTGTGAGGGACACTGTGGTTTAGTAACTAAGATGCTGAGCTTGTCAATTGAAAAGTCAGCAGTTCAGCGGTTCAAATCCCTAGCGACGCGTAACGGGGTGAGCTCCCATTACTTGTCCCAGCTTCTGCCCACCTATCAGTTCGAAAGCACATAAAAAATGCAAGTAGAAAAATAGGGACCATCTTTGGTGGGAAGGTAACAGCGTTCTGTGTGCCTTCGGCGTTTAGTCATGTTGGCCACATGACCATGGAGATGTCTTTGGACAGCACTGGCTCTTTGACTTTGAAACAGAGATGAGCACCGCCCCCTAGAGTCAGAAACGACTAGCACATACTGTATATATGAGGGGAACCTTTACTTTTATACTAGAGCATGTGATGATTTTACAACTATTTCCTTGTATTAATAAGAAACACAGAGTTCCTGTATGGATGCAATATTAAGGTCTTATAGGTCTCACTGAGGCCTTTCAGTGGGTTTTGCCTATGTCTAACATTTAATTTAATTTCAGTTTGATTTTCACCCTAGCAGTTCTTTTCTGGCACATATGAAATGTCTAATACTTCATTTTCAGAGTATTGGTGGGAGTGTATGTTTTTTTCTTACAAAAATACTGGTCATACACCATCTCCGCCTCTTATGCAAAGATCAGTTGTTGTGAATCAATGTGCCAAAATGAACAGAAGTGAATGGTCTTGACACAAAACTTTAAATTATATCGGGTTTTGCAATCTTACCAACTGTCCCTTTAAATTTACATCTAAATCGTGAATGGCTATATTTGCAGAAGTTTTTATTAAAAAAGAAAAAAGAAAACATACAATAGTAAGAGACAAAATATCACAAGCTATCATTAACTACCTTAAGACTCCTCAGTTTCAGGCTATGTTCACCTCATTTATAATTAAACCTGAATACACATTTCCTATGCCATCGAAGGAGAAATGTTTCTTGGTGTTGGCATCTCATCTCTGGAATGTCTCCAGACTAAAGCTTTTGAAATCTTGTGCTGGTTTATGCTTCTTTTTGTACCACTGTCTTATATATCTGATTATTATTTTTTTAAAAAAAACTACAGTACTATTGGTATATGATTTTATTCTATTATATCCAACATTATTGGAGTTGTATGATACTTGTATCCTGTTTTGTATATTAATATACTAGTAACTATAATAAATATTCTTCTCATAATGACACCTTTTTAAAAAACCAACTTTTATAAACATAATCACAAGAGATGATACTTAGCTGGAAAGTATGGAAAATATATGCATGTTCACAAACCACGTGGAACAAGATAGTTAGAACAATGGAAAACCTGAAGCCAAATTAACATGTCTAATTTGATTCCCCATATGTGTGTGTTTGTGTGTGGGTGTGTGTACACACACACACACACACACACACACATGCACACAAGATTGGAGAAGAAGCAATTTTTGAGTTCCAAAAATTATAGCTCAGTATTTTGATTTTACTTAAAATTAAAATTTGGAATGAGACAGTAAATAAGAGGAGATGACTATATTCAGAAATTATAAAAAGCTATCTTAATTTAAGAATACCACCTCAAGAATATTTTCTATTGCCAATGAAGAAAAAAAGCAAAGTGACAATGGTAGTGGGAAAATGAATGTGTTAATACTTCAATTAATATTCAAGCTAATCAGCTACAATAATTTGGACTGTTTCAACACTTAGATATTTTCGTTATGACATTATCTTTATTAACCCAATCTTCATTTTATCATTACTATGTCACATTTCCTCTAGTTTTCCTTAATTTTTACCATTTATTTTCTCTCCCAGAAACCCTAAGTACACCTTCAAGTAGATTCCCATAATTGCCCTATTAATCTAATAGTATAATATCACTTTATTGAACAACTTAGTGGAAAGAAGAAAAATGTTCAGCTCTTAAACTTCATGCCAAGTCATATAATTACATTATACAAAGTGTAGAGAGACTGTAACCAGATTAGTTGTCATTTAATTTTGTTAACAAACTACAGATGTGCTGCTTGTATGATGTAAGTTCTTTAGATGCCTTTTCCTTATGTCAAAATTAATTAGTATCTCTGGTGAGAAGTAAAAAAAAAAAGCTGTTAGTCTGTAAGATCATAAACTAGATGAACTAGCATAAAATGTTGCTAGAGAGAACATTTTCCCTTTTATTTTCAATATAGAAAAAGTAATTTCTACAAATTAAAAATGCTAAAGTGTAATGTAGCTGGTTTGGAAGTAGTGGCTAAAGCAAAAGGCTAGAAACTGGGAGACTATAAATTCTATCCCAATTTAAACAACTAAATAGCTGTGTGACCTTGGGCCATTCACTCCCTCATAGCCTTAGGAATCACACAGTGGAAACCATTCCCCAAAATCTTGCCAGGTAAACTGCAGGAATTTGTCCAGGCAGGTATCAGGATTCAAAACTGACTTGAAGGTAGAATAGAATAGAATAGAATAGAATAGAATAGAATAGAATAGAATAGAATAGAATAGAATAGAACAGAATAGGTAAATGTAACTGCAAAGTAAAGAGGGAAAGATTGAAGATTTAAAATAATGTGCATATCAGTTTGTCTGAATTGATTTTTTTAGAAGAAGGCCATGGATTTTCTTCAAATTGTATGTGTACTGTATTGTATTGTTTTGAATTGTAATATTATGTTACATTATGTTAATTATATACCCACAAAATCAGTTAAACCCTTTTGCTACAATCTACAAAGTTCATGCATTTGCAAATATTATTTTTCCCCCTAGAATTTCTGCTTTAAACTCTGCAAAGAAGTTGGGTATAAAATATAAGTTTGATAATTAGAGATTCCAGCATGTCTAGATCACTAATAATATTTTTTTTTAAAAAAAATATGAAGTTAATAACACCACAGATTAATTGGATATTTGATTTTTTTTTCTACATGAAATATGCATTCATAGCCAAGATTCACATCTCCTCCAATTAAATATGAATGTTATGTTTTGCCATCTTTATGTTCAGCTGTGAATGCCAAACTGGGAAATAAAAATGTAAAATAATAATGACTTGAAGAAATTGGAAATCTGGCTGACTGATCAGCTTCAACACATATGAAAAACAAATAAATGGTAAGGTAAGAACACACATATTTTGGCTAAATTTTGGGAATACCAATCATGTCTAATAGCACCATCCTTGTGCTTTCCAAAAATGGTACTCACGATTGAGGTGCTGCAGGTCCAGTCCCTGGAGTCTCCTAAAAGAAACTGCAACTGTTCAGAAACAGCATAACAGATGTTGCAAGGAATCATTAGCCGTCAAAATGTTTGTATGAGCAGATGCACCACTTTTGATATAGCTAACTTTGGGAGGGATGAGAGCTTGGAGAAAATCAATAATTAGCAGGCCTCTATAAGAATTATAAGTCTAATTTTATTTAAAAGGGGATGAAGCTTCTGTGCTTTGTTGGCTGCTGTTGATGAGAAAAGAGAAAATGAAGGAAGCCCTATTCCATTAGCATTATGCACTTACTTTTTCAATTGCCTTCTTTGTAAGTCAGAAATGAGGAAGATTTTGGTAATGGGGAACATGACGCTCCTTACATAGGGCTTTGGTGGTTATTCTAGTGGGCAGGAAAACCCATTCACAAACATTCACAGACACATATATTAATGTCTAGTCTCCATGTGAGGGAGAGCTTTTAATCTTATTCTTCCCTATAACCCATAAACAAGGACTCTATCTTAATGATCATTAAGAAAGTGTGGTTAATGCTTTTTTGCTCCATCTCCACAGTAATCCTGATCAAGATTTACAATAGCAGCAGAATAACAATAATTTTCAGGATCGTGGTATGAGGATGCAAGAGAGGGGGAGATAAAATTTTGATTGCTAATATAAGCAGCAGAGAAACAACATTTGATTAGAAACATTGGCAGGGATTAGAAATTTTAACGATGTTCATCAAGTTCCTTCCACCCAGCTTTTCATTGACTGGGTGAGGTTCACAGAGTCAGCAACAAAACTGGGTAATGCGATCTGTCAATCCCTGGAAAATTATCTTAGAAATCCAGACATTTAAGTAGTACGTGTACCATGTCTGATTCTGATTAGGGATGCGCACAAAGTAGAAAATACATTTTGTTTTAAATAATCAAACTATCATACTTTTTAAAGTTTTGCCAGTCTATTTTGGATTGTTATGGTTCAGCAGACACAATGCTAAGAATACCATGGTTGTTTTGAGTTTTGTATGCAACCAAATCTGGGATCCCAAAATGATTATACAGGGTAAGGTTAGTGTGTTTGTACTCTTCCTCCCAACAGTTCCCAGTGCAGTATATTCCACAGGCTTTCTATCTTCCCTCAGCTGCCCTCAATATTCCACAAGATAGTCCAGTCCCTTCCTTTCTCTTCTTTTTCTTTTTTGCTATACTGCTACCACCACTGTGCCAAAGTAGCATCTATTACTTCCCCCTTTCCCTGAACTTCCTAGCAGAATAACAGAATTGGAAGGGATCTTTTAGGCCTTCTAGTCCAACCCACTGATAAAGCAGGACACCCTATTAGAGACAAATGACTGTCCAATCTTTTCTTTGAAATCTCCAGTATTGGAGCGCCCACAGCTTCTGGAGGCAAGACGTTCCACTGATCGATTGTTTTATTATTACTATTCATTGTTTTACAAATTGATTTCAGCTTATTGGCTTCTCTGCGAAAACTCAGTTTGAAAGGCAGCATAAAACTAAACAAAACCCAACAACTAAATAAATAATAGGGCCGTATAAAATCTTTTAAAGTTGAATTGTTTTGATCTGCAAATTCTGATCCAGAAATTCCCCACTCTAACTTCACAGGAAGTGTGAACTTCACTGCAAGTGTGGGCTTACTGAAAATAGTTTAACCTTTGTTTTAGAGTCAACTTCACGGTTCCATGATTGGAACAGGATATTTCAGGACAGGAACATTTCAATCCTGAAACATTTTTCAAATGATATATTAGGGATCTTTAAATGTTTATATCCAAGATTTTTTTAATCAGGAAGACAAATGCATAAGCAAAAGTATTCTTATACTCAGCACAAATTAATTTGATTAAAAATTAATTTGGTTTAAAAAATGTAACCCTATGAAGCAACCCTAATTGAATACTTAAACATTTTTAAAACTTTTCGTTAATGATATTTCACTCAATTGTAATATATTAACAATATATAATTGATACTGCAAATTAATATTACTGATAAAAAAATAAAGGGACATTTTGATATTCTAGCATTTTTAAAATACAGGTAGTCTTTGACTTACAATTGCAATTGAGTCCAAAATTTATGTTGCTAAATGAGAAATTTGTTAACTGAGTTTTGCCCCATTTTATGACTTTTGTTGTCACTTTTATTAACTGAATGACTGCATGGTTATTAAGTGAATCTGTCTTCCCCACCGACCTTGCTTCTCAGAAGGTTGCAAAAGGTGATCATGTGACCCTACAACACTGTAACCATCATAAATGTGAGTCAGTTGCCAAGCATTTGAATATACACTGGGGATACTGCAATGATCATAAGTGTGAAAAATGGTCATATAAGTCACCTTTTTTCAGTGCAGTTGTAACTTTGAACAGTCACTAAATGAACTATTGTAAGTCAAGGACTACCTGTGCACATTTTACAGTTAACAGAATAAACCTGAAATTTGATTCATGCTTTGGGATTGATTATGATAATTTGTTAATTCATTTTTCCATTTTTTTTCTTTAAAATATTGAATTACAATAAATAACCACTGAAAATGAATTCTGCCATTAGAAGTGGAAATATTTATCAGTTTGATTCCAACTGTTCTCTTACCATTTAGAAACAATTGTATAAATTTAGAGATGTATGGAATTATTTATGAATTATTTTTTCAGCAATTCTTGATAATTCATTGAAAAATAAAGGCATATTGTGCCATACAGCATTTGAAATGAATAATATAATTTATTAAATTATAAAAAATATATAATAGAATTAATAATATATAATGATATAATTCATAGCTAATAATAGTCATTATTAAATACATGAGGACTAACCAATGGAGTTCTGTGGTGATGTGTCTCAGGGCCAGTACTGCTCAGCTTTTTAATTAATGATCTGGATAATAAGATTGATGAGCTGCTTATCAAATTTGCAGATAACCAAATGTGAATGTTTGGTTAATATCTAGGATAACAGAATGAGCCTGCAATCTTCCTGAATAGGTGGGAAGATTGGAATGAGAAGAACAAGATGTCCTTCAAGAAGGAGAAATGTAAGGTATTACACTAAGGGAAGAAGTTTCTAGGACACAAATTCATGACTCAGTATCCATGGTTTGGAAACACCACCTCAGAGAAGGACTTGAGTGAGACACATGAAGTTCTGGATGCATTAAAAAAGCACAATATCAAACATCAGCGGTCTCCCCTCTACTTGGCACTCTACTTAGTGAGTGAATTCTTGCAATTTTGGACATGACATTTTCAAAAACAGATTAGAATACATTTATGGAAGTATGATAAAGATGATGCACTGGAGGGATAGGCCTTATGAAACAAGACTGAAGGAACATGGATGGAATTCTGAGAAAAGAAGACTGAGGGATGACATGGTATTGATGTTCTTGTAGATAAAAGGATGCTTTAGGAAAGGTAATTATGACCTATTTTTTACCATCAGAAACTAGGAACAGAAATGATGTGTATGAATCACAGTTACTTAGATTTCACTTAAATGTACTATAAGTGGACTACTGTATTGACAGGACCATCTGTGCAGTCTTCATTGGAACAGTTTTCCAATGAAGGCTGTTGGTTCTCTATCACTAGAAGTTTCTTTTTAAAAGACTGGACAGCCACTTGTTGAAGTTAGGTTAACTAGCTTTCCTGCACATTCTGGGATTAGATGCTCCTTGTGGCCCCTGTCAACCATATTATTCCATCTATCTAGTATATGTGAAATCATTTATAAAAAGTGTATGGTACATCACAATTGTATTCTTCATCAAGGACATCATAACATTTTTATAAGAAATAACAAGATGAAGCTTATAATAGAGTGTGCTTTTAAACTTTGTGGATCACTTTAACTAAATGAGACCAAATAATGCCATTTTAATACATGTTTATTCATAATACTATAATAAGTACATAAACATGTTGTTTGATTAAACATTTTCAAACAGCTAAATTTTATGAAAGGATTTCCTTCACTATTATGAGAAAACATAAAGAATGCTCAATGGTTACTTTAAAATATAACACCCAAAGAATTTGATCATTGTAGTCTATCTTTTTGCCTTCTATTGTGTAAATCAAATCAAGTCATAATTAGTAGTATGAATCTAAAATGTATTTGGTATCTCAAATCTGACTAAAGAAATTGAAGGATAGATTTTGATTGTCCAATTGTAGTCACAGAAGAAAACCCCAAGCTTTGTAGGTCACAATCATCTTTTTTTTTTATAACACTCCTAGTTTCACAGTGACTTGTAAATAGAAAAATAAAAATGTCTAATCAACAATCTCCTGTTACAGTTCAATAAACCATGAAGAATTGAAAGCTTTATGCCTAGTTAGGATGTGCACTGAATATGACTGAAGTCTGATTTTGGGCCATATTTTCATTTAAATTGGTCACAGTAAGTGAATTTGAACCCACTTCATTCAAATGCTGAGTTTTCATAGCAGTCTGCTATTCTGGAAATCAAGTGTGCTGCTTGATCAAGTGATTCTGGAAATCAAGAGTACTATTGTTGCAACCATAACAAAAACAAACAAACAAAATCTCCTTCTATTATTATTGACTTAAAATGATTTAGTTGAAAGGAGAACTTGACTGAGAAATGAATTCAGTCATTGATAGGACTATTACTGGCTGGACAAGGCTGGACTAAAAGACTGCACTGATCATAACAGCACAAGAACAGGTACTACACATTTCATGTAGAGTAGAGATCTACCACACAAGATAGGATTCATGGTACAGACCTGTGCAGAGAGGCCTCAGAGACAGTCCAGCACATACTATAGTGTTAGGGTTAAAATGCAGGCAGGAACAGCATACAGCCTGCAGCAGGAACACAGGTGGGACAAGAGGCTCAGAAAAGACCTTCCCTAATTTCTTGGGCTGGAAAGGAGATGGGGAGAGAATAACTTTCTCAAACACTCTATTGTTAGTTATTCCAGCCACAGTCCTGGGCTGGTGAACAAATTTGTGAGCACTCAGAGTGATTCCTGGTTTTATTATTTGCCCAATGACAGCTTTCTCAGTAGTTATCCAGATTTTCAAAGTTCCTTCCAAGAAAAATCACATTTATATTTATATTGACAGATGTTTACATAGAAGTGGGGAGTTAGTTGGTAAAGATGAAGGCCAACATTATGATACATGTGTTTGTGTGTGCATGAGTGCACAGTGGTGTCTTTATTTTTATTTGTTTGTATTTTTATATTTTAATTATCTTTCAAATATTGTTTTATTTTGTTAATCCCCTTAAGGCCATCCATTGGCAAAACAGTGGGAAATAAATATTTCACATAAAAATAAATATTGGTTGGATGTTGGTATAAAAATAATGCCCTTTAACGAAGAATTCAGAGGGTGATTTATAAACCTGTGGATTGAGGCAATCCATTTCTTTTTTTCCAATGAAAGAATCATTCCTGAGACTTTGATGATTGGCTACCTGAGTTTTCCCACTTATATTTTAACATTCTAACTATTGAAGCTCACAGATCATCCATAAATTTTAAATAAACAAATACTGACTATAAGACCAATTTAGTGTAATGTAATGAACAGAATATTGTTTTTTCAGGTTCAACTTCTCACTTTTACAGAAGTCTTGCTTAGGAGTTTTGTTTGTAGCCCAGAGCTGCAACTTTAGATTAAAACCAAAGATATATGAAGATATCATGCAAACTACATAGAGCACAATTAAATGGACTAAGTGATAATGCATCTTTTCTTAGTTAATAATCTTTTGCATTATTAACTACTATCCTGATGAGCAAAATGGTGACCAGATGAAGGGAAGAGTCAAGGGAACATATTCTCTGGAGAGGAGTAGTAATACATCTGAAGCACATTGAACTTGTCAGATTCACAAGTGAAGTAATTTGGGGAAAAATTATCTAGGCGTAGAGTTCTGGAATAGTTCCCATTGAATGACTGTTGGAACAAGAAACCACACGTATTTTAAAAGAGAATTGGACACCTTCATGATGATGGATAACTTGAGATTGCTTTTCTAAAGCTTCAACTGTGAACCATTGGTTTGAGAAAATAAATTTCCTCTTTCTTCTTTCTCTGGAACATCAGGGAGTAGAGTTTCATCTCCAAATGCAATTTCCTTAGGATGACTTGATAGATTGATTTTCATTGAACTCTGAGCCTAATCTGTCCACTCATCTGCCCAAAGATCTTCCTATCCCACCCACCTAGTAGCTGAAATTCAGGATGTATTGGCTAGTGCTTCTCTGAAATGTTTGCTTTCCACTGCAGTCCATGATGTATCATCCTATAAGAAACACTTCTTTCTGGCATACTTTTATGTACTTGTAGTACCATACTTTGTTCTGGACAGAATTTGTTTATATATGGGTGGGATGGAGCCTGATTAAATCAAGACTTGAATTATTTCTGGCTCTAGTAATCAATATATCTGTGTCCTGAACTTCATATGCATATGAACTGAACTCAGGAAGAAGAAACAATTTTGTACTGGTTATTACAACACTTTGTATTAGTTTAGTATTTTCTTGGTTGCGTATACATAGATTACATCTTCTCATGGGAAAGCCAGGTATTCTAGATTCTTCTGGAACATCAGTAATGTAATGAAAGAAGAATGTTGATATGTAGCTTTTTTCTATTTTGCAACCATGGTATTACTAATATCACCCATGAGAATGTTGATAGAGCCTTCATCTTTAAAAACCATTTATTTCCCATCATTTAAATAATAATGGTTGAAAAACATGGCATGCAACTGAATCTGAACTACTGTGTTTCCCCAAAAATAAGACCCTGTCTTATATTTTTTGGAACCCTGAAATAAGCACTTGGCCTTATTTTCGGGGAGGTCTTATTATTTTGGGACATGTGGAGCAATACGGGGCTCCTCTTGCTGTCTTACCTGATTTCCAGTTCTGCATTTAAATATTTTCAGGGAGGGGGGGAGAGGCTTATAATGCGCTCAAAAGCCCGATTGGGCTTATAACTGGGGATGTCTTATTTTTGGGGAAACAGGGTATTTATGAAGTAAATGTAATGGAAAGATCTTCAGTGGAATGATCTTCATTGGGAATGCAGTAGATTATGAAACTCTTCTCCTGCAACTGGAAGTATCAAAAATCCTCATCTCCACTTTGTCAACCTGTCTAAAATATTAAGTGATGACCTAGATTGGAGAATTTTAGTAAACTTTTCTAAAATAATACATTTTAGTATCCATTACATATGGAGAGAGGATAATTTAATTCAGTTACCTGAACAGATACAGAAAATAACCTCTAACCATAGAAATTAGCTCAGTTCATTGTATACTTAGCCAGCTCAATGAGGGGGTTATGGGAGCCACCAAAATGACTTGGAGATTGATTTTACAGTATTTCTTTTGTACCCTGCCCCAGAATCTCATTTAAATGTGAAAAAAGGAAAGGAGGGAGGGAAAAAAGAAAATATGTAAGTTGGGTTCAATATTGCCACATTATGTTTTTGCTGAAGATCCCCCATACTTTAATTGCAAAATAAATTTAGTGATAGAAAAACATCAAAACAATGTCGAGCTTATACAGTTTGTTTAATTTGGTTAAGCATGGGTGAATATGTTCTTCAAACACATAATTCAGCCAACAGGTAGATAGGAGGTGGTGATGACCCAGGGTATGGCACAAAGGCAACACAGCCAGAGAATAAGTACAAGTCCCTTTATTAGCTCCAAACTTTGCCCCCAATGTCTCTTTACTTTCTGGTCTGGAGAAAAACTCTTCCACAAACTTGTAAGCAGATAAAACTTCCAACTATAAATCCCACAGGGCAAGATAAGGTAATTAATCTGGCAGGGCAAGCAAGATAAGAAGTCCAGACTTAAGTAGCATGGCAGTAAATCAAACCAGTAGGGAGGATGCCAGGAACTCAGATAAAGCAGGTAACATGAACTCAGCATTTGTTTCCCACAACCACCCCTCCCATTTGCCTCCCTTTTAAACTCTATCTCCAGGTGTATCTTGTGAAGGGAGTCAGGGTCCTCTCCTCCCTCGCAAGCCACACAACCCACATTGCTGTCTTCTCCATTCTACCCTGTGTGCCCTAGGATGAGGAGGGGGTGGGCCTTGGTCTTCATCAGAACCCCCTCTCCCTTGTTCTACCTCTCCCCTGCTCTGCCCAGCCTGACTTCACACATCACCCATCTCCTTATGACTGTAACTTTGTTGCTTGTATCCTTACGATTTATATTGATATTGATTGTTGCTTATTTGTACCCTATGACTATCATTAAGTGTTGTACTTTATGATTCTTGATGAACGTATCTTTTCTTTTATATATACTGCTCAAAAAAATAAAGGGAACACAAGCAGAAGACATCCGAGATCTGAATGAATGAAATACCTTATTAAATACTTTGTTCTTTACATACAATAGTTTATACACTGCTCAAACAACTAAAGGGAACACAAAACTACTGTATCTAACATCTGCTTGTGTTCCCTTTATTTTTTTGAGCAGTGTACATTGAGAGCATATGCACCAAGACAAATTCCTTGTGCGTCCAATCACACTTGGCCAATTAAAAAAAATATTGACTTTGTCCTTCCCCCTTTTCCTCCACAGCCAATGGAGCCACTCTCTCGATCTCTGTCAACTGTTCCTCTTCTATCTCAGAATCAGACTCCGACAGGGGCATGACAGGAGGGAAGAGTTTTAACCCCAAACAGCTTCAAAATTAGTTGAGATTCACCGAGCCAGTCATATTCTGCAAACAAAACAATGCAGTCAAAGGGAGGGAAGTTTTAAAGCTTTCATTAATTGGGGGAAGGGGGAAAATAGATATGAAGAATGGTTGGGGGGAAAAAAGGTTGTCCATTACAGAACTCATGAAAAGCAATAGCAATAGAATTTAGGTTTATAGTATACACTGCCCCATAACAATTTGCAACACTCTCTAGATTTACAATGTAGAAGCATTATTTGCATTTTGCCCCCAACAATCTGGGTCCTCATTTTACTGACCTCAGAAGAATGGAAGGCTGAGGATGGATTGAATGCCAGGCTGTGGGCAGAGTTTTTTTTTTTTTATTATTATTATTATTATTTTATTTATATGCCGCCCTTCTCCATAGACTCAGGGCAGCTTACAGTGCGTTAAGCCATAGCCTTCATACTTTTGTATATTTTATACAAAGTCAACTTATTGCCCCCACAAACTCATTTCACCTACCTTAGAAAGGATGGAAGGCTGAGTCAACCTTGAGCCTTGGAGAGATTCGAACCAGCAGAAATTGCAGGCAGCTGTGTTAATAACAGGATGCGTAAACCACTGTACTATCAAAGCTGATAGTACAGTGGTTTACGCACCCTGTTATTAACAGGGTGTTATTATTTATGTTATTATATTTATGTTATATTATATTATGTTATTATTTTGCCTGCAATACTGCACTTTAAACATTATGCCAGTTCTTTAACCAGTTCTCTTAAGAATCCTGGCATCCATGGAACATGCTCCCCTCATCTGATTGGCTTGCAGTACACAAGCCATGCCTACCTCTATCTGCCTGGTCATCGGAAAGGGAAGGCTCATAGGATGCAAAGTATTTTTTTCAGGAAAAATTAAGAAAATTGTGATTTTGATCTAGATAATGATATTGCATGCTGCCAGAACCACCAATAAAGCGATACAATTGAATTAGTAGCTGACTGATATAAGCATGTAATACAAACGGGATCATTGGCAATTACATATTGTATTATCATGAATTTCAATCTGGAATGTTTTGTTCCATAATTCTTAGAATAAACATTTTCTTCTGAAATATCTGGATCCCTTTTCAAGGGAAATATTAACATATTTGAAGGAATGCCTGCAGGCAAGGTCTTATATTTGTTTTGCTCTTTGTTTATCTTCTTATAAGATCTGTTATTTTTACTTATTTTACCAATCTAACTTTTGGTTAAAAACAATCTATTAAGACATCACAAAATAGCTCAAACTAAACCTGTTTATTTCAAAATAACAGAACATAATATTTAAAAAATATATATACTTGGTCAGTATATTTTATAAAACATTAGGCAACTCCAGGAAGGAGATCTGGCTGTCAGTAAAGGTAAAGGTTCCCCTCGCACATATGTGCTAGTCATTCCTGAGTCTAGGGGGAGTACTCATCTCTGTTTCAAAGCTGAAGAGCCAGCACTGTCTGAAAACGTCTCCATGGTCATGTGGCCGGCATGACTAAATGCCAAAAGCGCATGGAACGCTGTTACCTTCCCACCAAAGGTGATCCCTATTTTTCTACTTGCATTTTTACATGCTTTCGAACTGCTAGGTTGGCAGAAGCTGGGACAAGTAACAGGAGCTCACCCCCTTATACAGCACTAGGGATTTGAACTGCTGAACTGCCGAACTTTCAATTGACAAGCTCAGCATCTTAGCCACTGAGCCACCGTGTCCCTCATAGCTGTCAGTGCTTATCCCTTAATTAAGGAAGTCCTTGTTTTACATCAACCTCTTTTCCTTGAAACATAATTTTTGAATCAGTATGATTGCTTTTGCTTTATTTTAAAAAGATAATCAGAGCTCACAATTGTTTATATTGTATGACTTCTGCTGTATTTGTTTCTGATGCATTCTATCTCCATACATTGTAATCACAGATTATCCAATTCAATATGTTAGGAGCTGCTGCCAGTTAGAGAACACCGAATGAGGGGGTCACTTCAAGCTTCATTCTTAAATATAAAAATCCCATTTTTAAACATTTGAAAAATCCAGCACATGAATAGAATGTAAACATCATGTTGTGTTCTGTCCTTTTGCTACAATTTTTTTTCCTCAATATCTAAATATAACACAGCAGTTCCTCTTCCAATGGCTCTTATTATCTGTTCTGGAGGGGGGGGGGGTCTGGGGCGGGAATTCAATATGGGTGGTTTCAAGCTGTTTACCTGTTTGTTCTCTGTGAAAAATGGATTTGTCTTCTTCTCCACTAAAGCCATCACTGCTTTAATACAATGTAGTCCTGCATCTGATCTGTTGTAAAACAAAAGGCTGCAGAAAAGCAGTGATAAAATAAAGCATCTCGGCAAGGTGCAGAGGACAATCAATTAGATTCATTATCTGCTCTACATTCCAGTCACTGTCTTTAAAAAAAAGAGAGCACATAATGCCATGGCAACAGTTGGAAATGCAGTTTTTTTATGGTATATAATCATTAAGGGCTCTTCAACATTCCCTGAAAATTGATATAAAAATCACAAGCCTTGTACTAACCATATTTATGCTGATTAAATGACAAGTTTGTAATTTACAGGTGCCTTATTGCCATGGTAATGCAATCATACAATTCCATTTTAGAACTCAAGGGTTTTCTTTTTTTTAAAAAAAAATTGCTGCATGATCACTGCCTGTGAAACAGACTGCAAGTAAGATTAAATAGGAACGGTGGCATGTAGATTCCTGACTATAGTGTTGACATTTACTGGACAATCAAATTTTGCAACCCTCCTGCACAGCAGCAGATGCTGACCTTTCAAGCTTTCCCTATCTCCTTTCACGCATTACCTGCAGAAATTAACATTAACTTGCTTCTTTGCTCCTCGTACTGCTATTAATGTCTCCGGAGGGATTGAGAATCATGAATTCATTTATTACACAGGCTTGAGACCCATTTTTTACTCCTGGGAGCTGGTATTTTTGGAAGCTGCTTCACTCAGCTACCTTTGTAGTTGAGGGATAGCTTGAAGCTATAGAGTAGGAAATGTCACCTGCAACAACGGGAGAAAGAGATGGTAGAGGACAGATTCAAGGAGAATCAGAGGGGCCAAGGAGTTGAAAAAGATCCAGGATAAGGGAAGCTCAAGGTCTGAAATGAAACATTCTAAGCTGTTCTTTCTAAAGCAGTATAGAATTGGTCACAAAGCAGCGGTGGGAGCTGTTCTTGTTAACTGAACTATGACAAATGTAAGCCCAGATAGCACAGTGTGATAACAAGGAGTTGTTCGGCAGTGCCTGCGGCCCTCTGATATTATACTCTGAAGGAAATAATAAGTTAGACAGAAATGTCACAAGCAATCCAACTTAGATTTGGTTTCATGTCAGTAAAAGACAGGGCATGGCACCTAACAGGTTTCCACAATATCTATAAAAAGAAGTCATGGCAGTCATCAAAAGAATTCTTGAAAGTTCTTTTAGTAAACATATAATGTGACAGAGAAGGAAACTTTGCAATAAAATCAGTGCTTCTTGTTTGGTAATTTACTGGATCACTGAGCTAAGGTGAGGTTTTTCTGCATCTGCAAAAGTATTGAGTATTTTTTGGCATCCATTAGCACTTCTGGGCACCTTGAAAAATTCTACTTTGACAGAGATTTCTTATTGTCCAAATCCAAATGCTTAGGAAATTAGATATGTCATTCAACCCCACTTTGGGAAAAAACCTTGTTCAAGCATCTTAGACTTCATGGTTCAAGAATCTTCAAGCCATTGCAAAGAGATTCCAATACTACTTTAAGTTTTACCTTAATACTTGGTGGCTTGACAGTAGCTTGTAATTGTTCAGTTTCATCTTTTTTTTTGCTACTTTTTAGAGGAGGGTTAGGAGAATTTCTCAGGATGGTATTCAATTCCCTAAACACAAACCACTTAAACTTTTGTCAAAAACTACTTTTACTACAAAAACTATTCACAATAAAAATGGGTAATGGATAGAGTGCTTCTATAGCTTAAAATGCTTTAAAATTTACCAACTTTTGGATGTAATTGGTAAGGATCTGTCCTTGAGGTCCATAAGAAATGTCTATTGGCCCACAATGCAACAGGGCAGTCATAATCCTGCCACATTACATCATTGTTGTGGGAGCTGCACTGGTTATTGACATATTTCTAAGTGCTCTTCAATAAACTGATTACATCCTTTAAAAACCCTCTCTGGTTTGGGGTCTGGGTATCAGAAAAAAATGACTTTTCCAATACAGTTTCTGCCCATCTAACCAGGTTAACTAGGGAATGTCTGCTAAGGGTTCCTAACTACCAGGAGGCATGGCGGGAGAGGAGTCAGAGATGAACTGCCTCTGTGGGAGCTCCTCTCCAAGCTAAAAGCCTTCTTGTGATCATCTATTACTACTTTATGAGCTTCTGTTTATTAGGTTTAGATTGCTTAGAGTTTGTCCAGTTTGAGGCAGGGATAAATCACATAAATAAAATAAACAAATGAATATGTTCAGTGGTGGTTTAACAACCAGTTCGGTGATCGTGCGCTTCGCTGTGCGTGCGTACACAGTTTTACAAAAACTTACCTTCCGCGATACTGATGGGGAGTAACACAGCTGGGGCATGGCAATCCACTCTGCTGCGTGAATCAGCTGAGAAGGTCAGTAAAGCGCAGGGGCAGGCGGGCGGGCCCACCTGATCATCAGAGTGAACAGGTTCATTCAGGGGTAGGTTCTACTTACCTTTACTACCGGTTCACAATGGGATCGCATGTGCAGATCGTTGATGATGACATCTGGGGCAGTGGGCGGTTTTACTACTGGTTCTTGTGAACCGGTCCGAACTGGGGGCAACCCACCCGAACGAGCTGAGTTCATTCCCAGCTGATCGTTGGAGCTACCAGTTCACCTGAACTGGTCTGAACCAGTAGAATCCAATCCCAGGGTATGCTTCTAAATGGCAATTGGATCTACATCTTTTTCCAGTCCACAAGTTTATTCGGATTTGGAAGAAAGGATCACATTGTACTTAATGTACTTAAGTACTTTATTCCAAGACATTATATCATCATCATCATCATCACATGAGATAGCAATAAAAAACATTAATACAAGACATGAACTAAAAATATTCAAAAATACCAGAATGCAATAAGACAAACAAAGAAAGACCTTGAATCCTGTCTGTCACTTGGGGAACTCCAGAGAGACGATGGTATGTAGTTTCCTTCAAAGCCAGAAAATATGCAGCAACCTTCCAGTTAGATTCTATAGAGGTTTCTAACTATCTTATTCCAGATCTGAACCAGGGGTGAAATCCAGCAGGTTCTGGAGAACTGATAGCAGAAATTTTGAGTAGTTCAGAGAACCACCTCTGGTTGGTCCCAGAGCGGGGTGGGAATGCAGATTTTGCAATATCCTTCCCACAGGAGTGGAGTGGGAATGGGGATTTTGCAGTATTCTTCCCCTGGAGTAGGTGGGAATGGAGATTTTGCAGTATCCTTCTCCTGCCATGCCCACCAAGTTACGCCGACAGAACCAGTAGGGAAAAATTTTGAATTTCACCCCTGGTCTGAACCATAAATAAGCATACTTGCCTTTCAATGGTCTCATCTCACTGGATTTTTACAAAGGACAAGGAGGACAAGCCTATCTTAGAATGCTTTGTCCGCATTCCAAGAATAAGAACATCAAGGT
Organism: Arizona elegans; assembly: GCA_022577455.1. NCBI lineage: Eukaryota > Metazoa > Chordata > Lepidosauria > Squamata > Colubridae > Arizona > Arizona elegans. Next base: position 42,732,303 of record JAKOOJ010000001.1, read on the forward strand.
TCAACACTGAGGTTTCCTACCAAGAATGAAACCTCATGGCTAAGAGTCTTTCTTTATGCTAGGTGGTGATGAGACCATCTTAAAGTTAAGCAATATTTCTTTCTCAATGTTAATTTACATTGAAGATGAGAAGACTATCCTGATACAGTATCTCACCAAGCATAAGGCAGAACAAGTATAATCAAAATTTGGTGTGGTTGTTAGGTCACCAGGCTAGCAATCCAAAGATTGTGAGTTCTAATCCCACCTTAGTTATAAACTCAGCAGGGTGACCTTTGGCCAGTCACCCTCTCTCAGTCCTAGGAAGTAGACTATGGTAAATCTTGCCAAGAAAACTGAAGGAACCCCTTCAAGCAATCACCCGGAGTCAACACTGGCTTGAATCCCCCCCATCAAGTGGTGTGCTACATATTGAACCATTACATGAAAATGTGTAAAATCATACTGAGTTCTGTGCAGGGGTGAAATGCTCCCGGTTCAGACTGGATCGCCCGATCCGGTAGCGATGGAGGCGGGTGGTTCGGAGAACCGGTAGCAAAAATACCTGCCCCACCCCCACCCCCATTGCCCAGCTGAGCTGTGCAATCATCAGAGGCTTTTTTTAATTTTTAAAAGCATTTTTTTCTACAACCTCTTTGGTCGAAAAAAATGCTTTTAAGAGTAAAAAAAAAAAGCCTCTGATGATCGCGCGGCTCAGCTGGGATCATCAGAGGCTTTTTTTTTTTTTTTTAAAAAAAAAAAAGAATGCCTCTGCCGATCAGGCAAGTCAGCTGCGATCGTCAGAGGCTTTAAAAGCATTTTTTACAACCTCTTCAGCAGAATAGGTTGTAGAAAAAATGGTTTTAAAAGTAAAAAAAAAAAGTTGGCCATGCCCACTCAGTCATATTACCCCCCAAGCCACACCCACAGAACAAATTTTACATTTCAGCACTGGTTCTGTGTAACAAATCCAAGGGAATTATACACTACTATCCAATTCCTTTCTACCAAACCATCTATTAAAACCACCAGCACTGTACCATCTGCCCTCTCTAACAAAGAATTTTGTCTCTCATCTGGTGGGAGAAACCAGTTCTCATCTGTCTCTCATCTGGTGGGAGAAACTGCAAAACCAGTTTTGCAGTTGTAATTTGATTTCTTCAAATCTTTTCTAGCTCCTCGCTTCCCTTCCTCCTTTCCATTAGTTAGTGTGTTAGCCAAGAAAAAAGCAATTAGGTGCTTTGCTTTTATCCTTTTATTTTATCAATTCATTCTTGTGTCAAGCAAATTGGATCTCTTTACCCAGTGTCTCTCCTCTCTGTGAGTCTTGGCTATGACAATGATTTTCCCTACCTACAATCCTCTACCTATTAAAGCTCTTTTCGATTCTCTGGAAGACACCGACCTCTTCTCCAGAAGTTATCATGCTCTAATATTATCCCAGGTCATCTTGCAAAAGCAACCAGAGCAGCAGAAATTAGTTGTAGTGGTAATTGTCAACAATGACAGCAATACACACAAACAGCAATGGCATCAGCCAGGACCAAGGATGTCACCTTGAACTGTCCTGCAACCTTCTTTTAAAAGCCTATTGGCATCATGTTGGGCCCTTCTTTACATGCATACTAGACATCCAACTGTGCCAAGAGAAAGTTATATCAGTAATAATTGGGAAAGGCAATCATGTGAGACTATATCTTCAGGTGCCTTTAGTTATCTGGGCATCACCCCACACCGTTCTTTCTCAGATTCTCCTAAATTGTTCCTGGATGAAGAATAGAAAATTAAAAAATGTTGTTTGGTTCTCTCTGCCCCATTGACCAGAGCCATCCAACCACAGCATCTCTGACACCAGTATTAAGCAATAAGTATGTATGAGCTATGTGTCACCTTGTAAGGAAAGCATATTAGTATGCTATAAAGCTGCTCTGAAATCTTTGGAATCTTTTGTTTCTGGGAGAAATCCCATTTTTAACTGGAGGAAAAAAAGTTCCCTACAGTATTCCTGATAGGACAGTTAAAGAAGTTTAGAAAGAGGTAATCTTGGAAAATAACCCACAGCTATTAGAACTATTTAATATATTTCTTTTCCTTCTTCATACTTCATGAATGTATGATAACTGGATTGTTGATATTATTTGGAAAGAAGTCCATAGATATCAGCTGGCCATTATAAATTGCTTGTGAATGCAATTTGATCTTGGGGAGAAATTATTATTCCAAGAACCTAGAGGTAAAACATGAAATGAAAAGTGAATTCGAGTTTGAGAAGATATTGATGTATAGAGTTTAGATCCTTTGCTTCCTTTATAGCCTACTACAAAAGCTTTCAAAGAATTAAGCTAGCCAATCTGTCTCTGTCTGAAGACCTGGTAACTGTTCCTTATCCAACAGCCTGAAAAAAGCTTTTTTTTCCTTTTTAAAGAAATAAGGACTCTAAGACGTTATTTAAATAGAAGATGAGAAAACCGAATTTCTTCCTCAAACAGCTGAAAGTAAAAAAAAACATGTTTCTATGGAAGAAGGGTAGGGTGGGCTGGAAAAGAACTTATCACAACTAATTTCATTGAATATGTCAGTAAGAACATAATTATATTTAGTTTCCTATAAAGTTTAAGTAGAACAGGGGTGTCAAACTAACGTTGTCACAGTGGCATCATGTGACATATTGGGACTTTTTATTTTATTTTTAAATTTTATTTATTTTTTCGAGTACATATTAGATAATATATACAAGTATAAGCATGAATTGAATATATAAAAGGAATACAATTAACGCAAACATTAAGACAGGGACAGTAGGCATGCTGGTGCTCTTATGCAGGCCCCTTACAGACCTCTTAGGAATGAGGTGAGGTCAACAGTAGACATCTTAGGTTAAAGTTTTGTGGGTTTGGGGATGAGACCACAGAGTCTGGCAGTGCATTCCAGGCATTAACATCTCTGTTACTGAAGTCATATTTTCTGCAATCGAGTCTGGAGCGGTTCACTTTAAGTTTGTGTCTATTGTGTGCTCATGTGTTGTTGTGGTTGAAGCTGAAGTAGTCATTGACAGGTAGGACATTGTAGCAGATGATTTTGTGAGCTATGCTTAAATCATACCAAAGGCGGCATAGTTCTAAATTTTCTAAACCCAGAATTTCAAGTCTGGTAGCATAAGGTGGGCATGGCCAGTGCATGACGCATCCGGCCCGCGGGCCAGGAGCTTGACAGCCCTGAATTAGAATCTTCCAGTTCTTAGGGTACAATAGGAACTCATGCTGGAAAGGATTGGTTAGAGCTGGGTTCCGCAAAGTGGGAAGGGTCAATGGGACTATCCAAAGGGTTAATGTTGTTATGAAGGGGTCAATGAACTGCAGAGATTGGAGACTCCTGAGTTAGAGATTGTGGGGATTGTAGGCAAGCCCAGAACTACTGCTGTGTGCTATACCTATTTATTTATTAATTAAATTTATATGCCATCCATCTTGCTTTCATTCATCTTGCTTGCTTGCTATTTCGATATAGTACAAGGATATTGGCCATGTTGGACAGGACATGAAAAAAAAAGAAATAGTAAATCAAAGAAATGTATGAGACAAGAAACAGTAAAAGAAACAAAGCTGCTGCAAAAATAACACTATTCCTCTCCATATCTTTCTATCCCTGGAAATCAAACTTGTTTCCATCTCATCCATAAACCTCTCCCCTTTTGAGCATCAACTCGATTCCATCACCATGCTTTTTTTTAGTTTTACCTCTCCTTCTATCCAGTTACCTTTCCTCAATGTTCCTCATGCTAATTACTCACTTTTTCATTCAATCTACATTCATACAACTTCCATTGATCTTGGCCCTATTTCATCCTATCTTGTGCATGCTTCTTCAGTATCACATTCCCATTTTAACTAAATCAGAGATTTCTTTCTGCTTTCAAGCATAAAAAATAATTTACAGTTTTTTTTTATTTCCTCTCTTATACAAATATATTTCCTGCAAAATTGCATAACCAGGATCTTTTCTTTTATAATGCACTGATTTTTCAATTAATGGGGGCTGCTGCTCTCTTAATATTCCAGATATAAATGAAGCATTTCATAAATTTTGAAGATGTCAAAGCAGCTGTATACAGATTTGTTTCCTTAAGAATGCCATTGCAGTTTCCCCCAATTATTAGGACAACTCAAACAAGTAAGCAGAGACACAATGAATATGTTTTATAGGTGTGAATACTAGTCAGCGTAGCATGGTTTACTTACCACTGCCTACCTACAGTCAGTTTAGCATTGTGAATCAGCACTTTACCATTTGGAAAGACTAGATTAGACATCCAATGGTTGTTTTAAATCATTAAAGTCCTTCAAATGAGATTGGGATATTGTCACTCCAAACACTAATCCCACCCTTCCCTGGGCAAAATTAAACAAAGCAGTTTTTTTTTTAAAAAAAATCAAATCTTTATTTTATCATAAACCAAACATTTTATTTAAAACTGTTATTTAACAGTTAATCAGATGACAGATGGGAGTCCTGACTGAGTCCCCCTCTGTCAGGGGCATAGGAATGAGAAAACTAAACTTAAAATGACAACTGAAGTGTCATACCTAGACAGCTGCCTGTTTTTATGAAGCCTATCTCAGATTTTATTTCTGAATGGAAAGTGTTAATTAACTCTCTGGTAAGACATTTGGATGACTAAAAACATCAGGAGAACTATGCTGAAGCTCAAATTAACCTTAAAATTGAGTTGATTTTGACATTTAAAGGGAAGATCCACTATGAAGTAATACCTTGTGACCTGACTGCTCCACCTGATCCACTCAATTGTTGGAGGACAAAATGTGGTTAAAATAATTTTACTGAAAGAAATACTGGGAAGTAAATGCCATTTATAAATGAAAATTACAAAAACTCCAGTCCTTTAAAGAAAATGTTAGGCTTCAATTATATGTGGGCATGGCTTCAAGATTTCCAGTATGCAAGAAATGGAAAATTTCTGTTCTGAATGAGATAAGGAAGCAAAAGGACAAGAGTTGAAAGACCAACAGACCTGGCTGTCCACAAGAGACATTTATAATGTATGCATCATGACACCTGGCAAATGACATGACTTAAATACTTGTGCCAGATGTCATGACATCATTGGAAAATTGCATTATTTGACCTTATTTTGATGATTTTGACATCATTATAGCTTGTTGTAGATGCTGATCTTGTTTTCCTTCTCAGCATCAGCTCACCACAAGTTAACTTGGAAAAGAAGAACAATCAGTACTATCAAGAAACATAGAGGCAATTTATTGGTGGCCATCCAAAATGTGTTTCAAGTGAAATTCATTTTTTATGAAAAACATATATTATTATACATAAAAATAAAGGTTTGCCCTGTCCTAAATGAGATTTTTTAAAGTTATCTTTCTAGAACAGAGGCAGTTGAAATCAATACTAGACCACCAAAGTGCTTTCTATTTATCTACTTGCACTTGCACGCTTGCAAACTGCTAGGTATGACAAGCTGTGGTGGCACACTGGTTAGAATGAAGTATTGCAGGCTAATTCTGCTGATTGCCAGAAGTTCAATTCTCATCCACTCAAGCTTGACTCATCCTTCCATCTGTCTGAGGTTGATACAATGAGGACCAGAGGTGGGTTTCAGCAGGTTCTGACCAGTTACCGATAGCAGAAATTTTGAGTACTTCGGAGAATCGGTAGTAAAAATTCTGACTGGCCCCGCCCCCATCTATTCTCTGCCTCCCAAGTCCCAGCTGATCAGGAGGAAATGGGGATTTTGCACTAACCTTCCCCTGGCTTGGGGAGGGAATGGAGATTTTACAGTATCCTTCCCCTGCCAGGCACACCAAGCCACACCCACAGAAGCAAAAGTAAAAATTTTTGAAACCCACCGCTGATGAGGACCCATTGCTGAGGGCAATATGCTGACTCTGTAAACTACTTACAGAGGGCTGCAAAGCACTATGAAGTGATATATAAGTCTAAGTAATGGGAGCTCACCCCATTGTGCGGTGCAGTGGTCTTGAACCTGGCTGCCAGCTGACAAGCCCAGCATCTTTAACTACTAAGCCATTGTAGTTATTATATATACAGAAATTTAAATTATAAGAAGCCAGTGGTAATACTTTTACTTCTATTGTTCATGACTGCAACTTTTTTAGTTCTTTTTCTTTAAACCTACACTTTTGCTTAGGGCAGCTAAAGGAGATCAGATAATTCTTAAATGTCTGCTGGAATTCCTTTCCCCCCTCCCAATCTTCATTACTGAATGTATTTTTTTTTTTAAAAAAAAGAAGCAATATTTATCCAAAAGTTTTCTTTGTGTATGTTTCAATTCATTTGGCATTTATCTTTTATATTTACAATACACTCAAAAAGATTATTCAAAATCTTAATTTTCTAATTTTTAAATTTAGGCTCAATGGAATTCTTTATCATTATTTTTTTCTAAGTGAACTCAATTTTATTTTATTTTTAATCAGGGTACTATCTAAATTGGCAAAACAGGCAGCTACGGCAGAGCACCAGGTAGAACCCGCTATGGAATTCTGTGGCACAAGATTATAAAGTATGATTCTGCCAATTGATTTAATAAACTGTGGGGAACAATCCCAATCAGTTGCGGAGTTCTTTCATATCATATAAGTGAGATGCATCTGTACTCTGCCCTCATGAAATGTTAAGAGATGGCTGGGATGACTAGATGAATACCTGAGTCTAATAAAATTGGCATTTTTATATACTGGTAATTAGAATCTACTCTTCCTGGGAGAAGCAAAGTGAGCAGTTGCTCCATTCACAGAGTACAACTGTACTTGGTATGTTGCTTTGAAAATGTGTCTAACAAACCTTCAGTCAAAACAAAGCACACTTTCAAATTTTTCACAGCTCTAATATAACTTACATACAGGGATGTGAAAGAAGAAAATTTTCCTTGACTTGCATGTTGACATGGTTTGATGACTCTCTAGAGTTAAATATGAATATTTTAATAAGTGGTCTCCATCAGTGGAGTTTAGCCAGATGGGTGTTTTACAACCCCTCAGGGGTTCTGGCAACAAACCAGCAAATACAGTATTAGTGAAACTAAATAATGACATGACTTGGCACTCCAGATGGCATAGCCATCATAATCAGTGGACTTTTTGACTTTGATGGTCATTGACTGAAACTGAAAGGATAATAAACTGAAGAGGAGTTGGTTCTACTTGCTTTGCAAACATTTCTTGTTCAGCACAAGGATAAACTAATATTTTTGGCAGGAAAAGGCAATGCTGTCATGGTCTCTGTTTCATAACTTAACCATTTGCACTTTACCAGAGACGACAAGGGTAAATATGTTGAAGGCAATATATTTAAAAATTACAAAGAATAATAATCTGAAATGTGGAAGACTCTGAACTATAGCTAATTACACACACACACACAACTCACACACATATTAATGAAGCAATAAATATTATTGATACCAAGTTATTTCAGTATCCTCATCTAGTAAGACAGACTAGAATCACAACCCCCAATTTACCAATGTATTTAAGAATGGATTATAGCCTTCTTTTTGAGTGCCACCTGTAATGGACTCTCTTTTGTGGAAGTACTCTATATAAGGGCAGGCAAAATCTTTTCTAACCAGACAGAATTGACTCTGACCAGCAACTGTCACTCTTGTCCAGATTCCACTTTATCTAGCCTTCATCCTGGCCCAGGGAAAGCTTATCGTAAAGACTGACAGACCTAATAAGGGAAATAAGAAGTAGATCTCAATATAATCCGTATAAAGATGACATTCAGCTCTGACAATTGTTCCTAGTGGCTTCATATAGATGGGGGAGGGGGAGTTGGCCTAGCGCCTTGTATACTCAACAGCTCTTGAGTAACAGTGCTTTCCCAAATCTGTAATCTAAGACTAGTTTCAAAGTAGAAGCAGAACCACAACAAAACCATGTATCTGATCCCCAATTCCTTTATGTGGGACTCTTCTGAATTCTCCTGATTTCATTTCACTTAAATACAAGGCAAATACAAGGATAGCAAAGCTGTGAACTAAATAACAATGTTGTTGTTTTTTTTGTTTCCTTCTAGTTCCAGATGGAAGCGGAGATGTTACTAACATATGATTTCAAAATTGGCAAAGAAAATATGTGACACATTGAAATGACAAGGCATTATTGATGGTTGGTTGATATAGCAATGTGAAATGAAATCTAGTCCCATTGCCCCAGAACAATATATGCAGCATCAGGTTATGTATTATTTGAACATATTTGCTGAGCTCAATTAGAGTCCAAATCAGAAATGCTAATGTCATTTCTGTTCACATGTTTTTGGGGGAGGTTAGCAGACATGTTCAACCATTGTAAAATATATTAAAAAGGAGGGTACAGGACAATACATTCCTACAACCATTTATGCTTTTATTAGATATTAATTTGAATTAAATATATGTTGAAAATTCAAAGTATCAGAATCCAAAGTCATGCATATTTTAGAGAAGGAATGATTTAGAGTTTATTGAGTTCTAGATGGAAGGTGCATTATTGCATAATAGCTAATTGTTTATTTAAACCAGGGGTGTCAAACTTTTGTTGTCATGGTGGCATCACGTGACATATCGGGACTTTTCCCCCGTTCACTAAACTGGGCGTGGGCATGACCAGCGTGTAATGCATCTGGCCTGCGGGCCAGGAGTTTGACAGCTCTGATTTAAACCATTAACATAGGAAGGAAGGAAGGAGGGAGGGAGGGAGGGAGGGAGGGAGGGAAGGAATTTTTTGCAGATGATTCCTATAGTATCTTATTTTCTCAGTTCCAATACACTTCAATTCCTTATAGAGCTCATACTATTGGAGGTTGCAATACACATCAAATACCACCTGTTCCTATTTTTATATTTTTTTAAAATTTATTTTTAATTTTACATTGAATAAACAGTAGGCCATATTCTCTTCTTTTTGGATTTGGTTTGGTTTGGTTTGGTTTGGTTTGGTTTGGTTTGGTTTGGTTTGGTTTGGTTTGGTTTGGTTTGGTTTGGTTTGGTTTGGTTTGGTTTGGTTTGGTCTGGTCTGATCTGATCTGTTCTGTTCTGGTCTAGTGGTTAAGACATGAGGTTAGAATGTGAAAACTGTGAATTTTAATCTCACCTTAAGCAGAAAGCGAGCTGGGTGTCCTTGAGCTAGTCATTTTCTTTCAACCCTAGGTAGGAAACAAAACAGTTCTGAAAAACCTTGCTAAGAAAACTGCAGAGACTCATACAGTCAGTTTCTAAGAATCAGACACAGTTGAATGGAACAACAACAACAAAAGTCAACAAGGATGTATTGGGTAATTATAGGGATGAAACAAAGAGAGCGATCCCAACTGGAACATATGTATAGTGTGACAAAAAAATGATTTCTCTATATTTCTGCCAAATCTATTATATAAATGTGATTTCTTTGATGATGCCTTATTTTGGGGGAGAAAAAATGTTCATCTGCATATGATCCACTCTTTTTCTTTGTGGAGCTGCAGAGTTAAAGTAACTTTGACAAGGGTGGCCATGTTTCCCTAATCATAAACTTCTTGTTCTGTAAAGCAGAACATTCTCCCATAAGTCTTACCCCACTTGGCATCAACTGCTGTCTTCCAGAAGAAAGATTCTGCATGGCAGGTAGGCTTGTATGACAGGTGGGCTTCCATATAAATTAGAACCCTCTGAAGTATACAGAACTCTTGAATGGAGATGTGTAGAATGCAGGAATGTATTGGAAAAGGATCTAATTTTAGCACCAAAAGGATATGCAGGTGCGGGAGACTCTCCCCTCAACATATTCTGTCATATTTTTTATGCCATAAGCATTAGTCTCCTGACCAGCTCACTTGAAAGGTTTTACATCAGCCCAATATCTCCTCTGCATTTCTCATTTTCCATTTATAAATGTGTTTGTGAGATGCTTGCTCTAATATTGCTCTCCAAAGGTGCTGCTCTACAAACTAGCACTTAATTTTCGAGCCTAAGATAATGAGCATTTTAATTGCTTACATTAATTTAGGTTAATATGGTAGCACACAAACAAAAACAAAGCAACATTTCAATGACAAGCACCAGGACCAGTTTACAGTACAGGGAAAATAGAAGAAACAAACAAGCCAAGTCTTTTTCCTAGACCTTTTCAAGGGCAACCGCAGCTTTAATTGTCATAAAGAAAATTTAGAATTCCACATTTTACTCTGCCAACAGCCAGAAAACCTCCTAAATGAGTTTTTTTATAGTTATCTTTCTAGAACAGAGGCAGCTGAAATCAATACTAGATCAATAGGGTAGCAAAAAGATTTCTTTTACAAAATATTACACAAGATATACATGCATGAATGAATCAAAACAGCAGAACTAGGATGTGTTTAAACCAAAGGTTCATTGAACAAAGTCCAAATGATGGCTTTGTGGAGAATAAATATGCATTACAAGTAGTCCTTGACTTACCACAGTTCATTTAGTGACCGTTCAAAGTTACAACAGCACTAAAATAGGGACTTATGCCAATTTTCGCACCTACTACCTTTATAGCATCCTCATGATAATGTGATCAAAATTCAGATGCTTGGCAATTGGTTCATACTTGTGGCCATTGCTGTTTCCCAAGATCATGGGGTCACCTTTTGCAACCTTTTGATGAGCAAAATCAATAGGGAAGCCAGATTCACTGAACAACCATGTTACCAACTGCAGTGATTCACCTAACAACTGTGACAAGAAAAGTTGTAAATGGTGCAAAATTCACTTAACTGTTGCCTCACTTAACAACAGAAATTTTGGGCTCAAATTTTGTGGTCATAAATTAAGGATTATTTGTATTTATTCTGTATATTGGCCATATTGTTCTGGCCATCATAAAATTCTATCAGCTTCAGAATTTTTGAAAATGGCTGCAGAGTGCACTAAAATCAGGGGTGAAATGCTGCCGGCTCTATCCAGCTCGTGGGAGCTGGTAGTGCCGGCAGCGGATTGTTTGGAGAGCCAGTAGTGCCAGTGGTGGGAGGCTCCACCCCCCCCCCCCAAACTAGGACATCGTCATGTCCTGTTTTGACCATCTGCACATGCGAGCTGGTAGTAAAGAAAAGTACATTTCACTCCTGACTAAAATAGAAGCTAATATATTTTATTGAGTTCATATGCATTCATTACTTATTGTCTTGAATTACCTACTAGTAATGCAAAAGAAATACTGCAAAACTAGCTAATGGACATGTAATTTTAATAGCTGCAGGATGCCATCCAAAAGCCAAAAGAATTAATTTGTTCCTCCCTTATTATATTACATACTTGCAATGGCCTTGTCCCTTAGTCCTTGATCTTGCTACATTGAATATAAATTTTGAAAGGTGGTCATTCTGGTATTTATTTGAACATGAAAATCATGCTTCATCGTTTTTCCTGATCTCATGGAAAATCTGATTTATTAAGGAGAAAATCAAAGTGTGATGATGCTCAGTTAAGCAAATGTAAGGACTAAAGCAGTTTTGAGCTGCCTTTGAAGACCATTTGAGCAATGTGGCTAGTCAAGAATATAATGACATCAGTATTTATAGATTTTTTTTGGTATTTCTACAAAACACCTTTACTGTATGAGTATGCACTGGTTACCTGTGAACTTCCATGTGTGATACAAAGACTTTCAATACCCAGATGCTGACTGTTTAAGAACCATCTTTCTCTCATGGTTTCTGCCCATCTGGTAAGACTGACACAGTGGGCAGTGGACATTGTCCTGATACTAATGAGATCACTGTCATGGTGCCTGACCTTTGGAATCTCTCTGTCTCTCTCACTTTCTCTCTTCCTTCCCTTCTAGCACTTAGCATTAGCACTTAGACTTATATATCGCTTCATAGTGCTTTACAGCCCTCTCTAAGCTGTTTACGGAGTCAGCATATTGCCCCCAGCAATCTGGGTCCTCATTTTACCCACCTCAGGAGGATGGAAGGCTGAATCAACCTTGAGCCTAGTGAGATTCGATCTGCTGAACTGCTGGCAGCCGGTGATCAGCAGAAGAGTGTAGTACTGCACTCTTACCACTGTACCACCGTGGCTCCCCACTTCAAGCCAAGTTCAAGCCAAGTCACAGCCCTGTTATTGTGGAAAATTCAGAGCACAACACAATACTGAAGAGAAATAACTCTTTGTTTCAATGACTGAGTTCCAGCTTCACAAAGAGAGGAACGATAGCAAAGTAAGAACGTTGAATTGTGGAGAATGAAAATTCCAGAGTACAGATTCACTGTCAAGGAGAGAATATTATAGACTGGGAGAATAATAAGGAAAAGCAAATAAGACAGTGGTGGGTTTCAAATTTTTTTACTACCTGTTCTGTGGGTGTGGCTTGGTGGGCGTGGCTTGGTGGGTATGACAGGGGAAGGATTCTTTAAAATCTCCATTCCCACCCCACTCCAGGGGAAGGATACCATAAAATCTCCATTCCCACCCCACTCCAGGGGAAGAATACTGTAAAATATCCATTCCCTCCCCAATCCAGGGAAAGGTTACTGCAAAATCCCCATTTCCTCCCGATCAGCTGGGACTCAGGAAGCAGAGAATAGATGGGGTGGGGCCAGTCAGAGATGGTATTTACCGGTTCTCCAAACTACTCAAAATTTTCGCTACTGGTTCTCCAGAACTGGTCGGAACATGCTGAAACCCACCTCTGAAATAAGAGTCTTTTTATTGATGAGCGCTTTTTAAGGGGATAACAGTGCTGTAAATAGCCATTGTTTCTTGACACATTAGCAGTACTGGGAGCCTATTGTCCAGTTTCTTTGTTGCAGTTTCCTTATTAAGTCTGTTTAGACAAGTGCACAAGAGCTAGTTCTTCACTCCCTCTACTCAATTTCATTCTTCCTTTGTTAATGGTATACAATACCTCATCCTTTCCTTCAAGGAAAGGATTAGCAGGGATGGGATTTTGCTTACAGGAATAGCTCTTTGGGGTTTGACAGGAATATGTGAAGCCAGGAACTCAGCATGGTTTTAGTCATATTTGCAATATGAGGGAAAAGTGACTTGGAAATAAAGTCTGATCTCATTTCAATCATAAAAATATTTTAAATAAACCTTAAACATCTGGCTAACAAGAGCAACAGAGATTGCTGGGGTTGCGCTAAACAATGAAGTCATGTGACATCTTGCTTTACAACTACAGGTAGTCCTCAACTTACAATCACAATTGAGACCAAAATATGTGTTGCTAAGTGAGACATTTGTTGAGTTTTGTCCCATTTCATGTCTTTTCTTGCCACATTTGTTAAGTAAATCGTGTTAAGTAAATTAGTAACATGGTTGTTGAATGAAATCTAGCTTCCCCATTGACTTTGCTTGTCAGAAGGTCGCAAAAGATACTCACATGATGCATGGACATTGTGTCATAAATATGAATCAATATTTAAGATAAGCACTTTGCTTGATAGTATATCAGCTTCCCTTTTTTAAAAAAATGTACAGGAAGCCTAATGAATTCAAAGGGAGGTATTTGCATGCACTTTAATATTGGGTAACATTGAGGAACCTGGCATAGGAGGTCTAGCCTAGATGTATTAATACTCTTGTTTTATGCATGTTATTTCTATTCTTTTCTGTAAAGTTGGAAAGAAAAACTATGTTTATTGAAAGGACTCAGACAATATTGAAAAAAATGACCTGTGTCCTTAATCTTTTCTGTCAATAGCCAGCTATTTACAATAGCAATTTTGGATTGAAATGGGTTTTATTTAGCTTACTGCTATTCATCATTATCAAAGTCAAATAACAGCAATAGTGCTTAGACTTATATATCGCTTTACAGCCCTCTCTATATGGTTTACAGAGTCAGCATATTGTCCCCAACAATCTGGATCCTCACTTTTCCAACCTCAGAAGGATGGAAGGTTGAGTCAATCATGAGCCAGTTAAGACTGAATGCAATATAAATGCATTTAGAACTTAGTTGTTTTGGAAATCCATTAGGTGTCATTATGAACTTACAGTTATGCTGTTGTTAGGTAGCAAGTTTTAATTGTTATTAGCCAATGAGAGTTATGACAATGAGATGGGCAACCACTGAATACATTGAAATAAATGAATAAATTTGTATTCAATTTATTGGCAGGGGGGCAGAGGTCGACCTCGAGGCGTCTCGCATGGGGAGTGCCACAAGGGTCGGTCCTCTCGCCCCTTCTGTTCAACATTTATGTGAAGCCGCTGGGTGAGATCATCCGTGGTTTTGGGGTGAAGTGTCATCTGTACACTAATGATACTCAGCTGTACATCTCCACCCCAGACCACCCCAACGATGCCCTTGATGTGATGTCTCGCTGCCTGGAGGCCGTGCGGGTCTGGATGGGGAGGAACAGGCTCAGACTCAACATGTCCAAGACCGAGTGGCTGTGGCTGCCGGCGTCCCGATATAGTCAGCAGGTGCCATCGCTGACTATTGGGAGTGAATCTTTGCCCCCCACAGAGAGGGCTCGCAATCTGGGTGTCCTCCTGGATGCACGGCTGTCTTTAGAAGAGCACATGACGGCCATGGCCAGGGGGGCCTTTTATCAGGTTTGCCTGATCCGCCAGTTGCAGCCCTTTCTGGACCGGGATGCCTTGCGCACGGTCACTCATGCCCTTGTCACCTCCCGGCTGGACTATTGTAATGCTCTCTACATGGGGCTCCCCTTGAAGAGCACTCAGAGGCTCCAACTGGTCCAGAATGCGGCCGCGTGAGTAGTTATGGGCGCAACCTGTTGTGCCCACGTGACACCCCTCCTGCGCGAGCTGCACTGGCTCCCAGTGGTCTTCCGGGTGCGATTCAAGGTGTTGGTTACCACCTTTAAAGCGCTCCATGGCATAGGACCCGGGTACCTTTGAGACCGTCTTCTGCCACCAATAACCTCCCACCGACCAGTCCGCTCCCACAGAGAGGATCTCCTCAGGGTGCCATCGGCCAAGTTATGTCGGCTGGCGACACCCAGGGGGAGGGCCTTCTTTGTGGGAGCCCCAGCCCTGTGGAATGAACTGCCCCTGGAAATACGTAAGATCTCTGACCTCCGGGTGTTTCGTTGCGCATTGAAGACCCTGTTGTTCCGCCAGGCCGGGCTATCAACATAATAATTTTAATTGGGGTATTTTAAATTTTTGGGATTTTAATCTGGCCAAATTTATTTAATTGTTTTAATTTTTAATCATTGTTATGTCTTGTGTTTTTAAATTGGCTGTACACCACCCTGAGTCCTTCGGGAGAAGGGCGGTATAGAAATAAAATTATTTATTTATTTATTTATTATTATAAATAAAAAATAAATAAAGTGAGCAAGCAATATAGATCATAGAATGTGCTTTGCAGTTGCAGAATGAATATAATACATCTACCTACGATATTGGAATATAGAAGATGGGTTATACTCTCAGGCCTCCAAACAGAAATGTAAAAAACTTGCAGAAATCAGGAAGGTCCGTTACAGCTTGTAATGGGGGGGATCTCCTTGGTGTGTGGGTAATTGTAATTTAATGCTGAAGCCAAACATATATCTTTATCCTCTGTGCAAGCCCAGATGCTCCTTCACCCTAGTCATCCTTTATTCTTAGATGTCTGCACCACTTGACAGTTTAGCGGGGAAAACATTTCTATGTGACAGAGTTTGTACTGTCAAATTAATACTTCTGCTTTGCATGTACAATATTCCCAAAGATATTTATTCTTAAATTCACCAAGGCATGCATATTTCATACCCATTAGTTTTAAATTATAATTGAAATATCCAACTGAATGGTTCACATTTAAACTGCCACTTACTACAGTACTGAAAAAAAGGGATAAATATATTACTATATGAAAAATTAATTCATGAGAGCATTAAGAATGTGAGGTTATAAAGAAGATGAAAGAGCAGATTTAACTCTTACATCGCCATCCTATGCCAGGGTATTCAGAAGCAAGTCCCATTAAACCCAGTGGGTGTTACTTCTAGCTAAATATGGATGCAACAACAGGCAAATGAGACTGATGGTTTCTGTTTTGGACAGTTGTTAGGTCAAATCCCCCAAAATCTCTAAATATGCACTATGTTTGTGCCAGCAAAGCAAAAGTTATTGAAGAGCGACATCTTTGTCTTCTTAACCAACTTCTTGCATTGTTTATTGGTTTGTTTGCTGTTTATAAAAAATCCTTCCTGTAATAATCAAGAGGAAGGAATTAATTTATATCTGTCCCAGCCCCTGGCATACATTAAAACCAAACCAAACCTAGTGGGCATATAGAGGAATCAAGTGGGCCATGGATCCAGCAGTTTCCTTAAATCAGCCATCCCTTCTTTAGTCCCATTCTGATGCCAGAGTTCTAATATTGGAAAAAAATTGATTTACCATAATTTGAGCTAAAAGATATTCTAATGGATGAATCTATTGCTCTACAGAATTAATCTAATTATCTACCTGTGTATAAAAAGTAGGAATACACCTCCTATGTAAAGACATGTTTTTTCCCATCACTTTTTTTTAAAAAAACAATTTGTTATTCGAGTAAATGGTTCTTTTTGAATGAATGATATTGTTTCGTTATTCATCCAAATAATAGAAATTAAGAGCATAGTAACATAGAGTACTCTGTACTGTATTCCTACATTTTAAATAACATACACTACAATACCTTGTGAGCAAGTTTGGTGGTTTCTAAATTTGATAAATAAATACTTCCATTTTTTTTTTTACCCTAGAAGAGGGTAACCTAGAGTTAAGTCATATTTTGCAAGGCAACTGAAAATTTGATATGGTAGTAGACTGAACTGAGTAATACCATAATTTCTCAGCAATGCAAGACAACTGGATTTTTTTTTCCACTTGATTTTAGAGGACGAAGAATCAGATACTGAGGAAGGAAGGGGATGTAATTTTATAATCCTATCACAAAGCAGCAATGAATTGCGTGTTTACGTTGCACCAAAAGAAGTGGGCAGATAGGAATGTCATGGCTGAGAAGCCAAAGATGATCAAAATAGTCACATCCACATGAGATATTTGACACACACGGTGAAAAAGCAATACAGTAACTGCTAGAGAAGCAGATGATATTTGCAAGAGGAGTTGTAGTGCAGAATTTGCCATATTATATTCACATGTTTGAATAATACTATATTCACAATTCACTGTTGCTGAATTTCATTCAGATTACATTTTGGAACACTTCATCAAAACTTTTTTTGGATAAATAACTAGCAATATTTAAAACTACAACATAATAATTAGAAAGAAGAGGAAATTGCATATAAAGTTCTCTATTACCTCATTTATTTTATCTGGAAATTCTTGTTATCCATCTCCTTTCCCCCCCTATTGTCCTTGGCTTGTTCTTAAATTGTTAAACGGTAACCACATCTTTTAAAAATGTTATATCTGTTTTATTAACTATACTCTATTCAAAATTACAACTATAATACAGGAGAAAAAACATCACATATTCCTGAATTTGAATTATGCTTTTCTCTTTTGTATGGAGTTGGGATGCAAGTTTTAGAGACAACAGAAAATTCCACAGATAAGTTGCAATTATCTATTATTTTGGGGGAGTTTGTTATCTTTGGCATGGAATTAAATTTCACTTGTTAGGATGACAGTGCTTCTGCAAAGAGTCTAATTTGTGGACATGGAGAAAATCTATGTTGCTTCTAAGAATCGACACCAACTTCATGACACATAATCAACCGATCAGTGTAAGTTGTGGATCATTATTAGGTATCCATTGTTATACAGCAAATGGGCATTCAGTGTCCCTTTTACTTCGTTCCATTTGTAGAAGAACTGGAGTTAGAAACCTGTTGATGGACTATTTCCTATGATAAAATGTAAGCATGTCAATCATTTGATTCCACTCTTCTTCTGCCATCTTTTTCTTATCTGGCTATTATATGAAGCAACTGAAACTTTGTTACTCTTTTTATAATGTGATAAAATGTGAACATCAGTCATGAATGTTCCTGATTTACTTTAAGTCTTTTTACTGGGAACCTTCATAAAATTAAATGCATCTGAGTCATTTATTAGGTTCTACCAAAATTTAGACATTTCCCTGCCATATTGTGCAAGACTGTGGAAGGAAATGCTAAACAACTTTCTTAAATTACCAGTTCCATGAGACTTGTTACATATTTTCTTGGTGTGGGAAAATTATGGTCCTCTAGTATTGCTGAACTAGCATTTCTTGAGGATTCCTGTGCTGACTGGTACTATTGCAAGTTGTCCCTTAGTCACATCTGGAGAGTCACAAGTCACTATCCCTGATCTATAGTAACCATGAAAAATGAAGACAGTCTATATCTTTGAACTATGGCAACTGGTCCTAATTGTGAAGTATGACTAAGCACTGTGGATACTATTAAAATACATTGGCTTGATTTGGGGTTGTAATTTAATTTCAAATAAATTCAAGAAGGGTCCTTTACATCTTACTCAGGATCTTCCTTTTGTAACGTTTCATTTTAATATTTAAAATGTGGAATATATGAATAAAAAAATATTGAAACTGCTGGTGATTTTTTTTAATACTCTCAGTATTTGTCACAAATGCTGCTTTGCATATGTTACAAGATCAATTATATAACACCTCCTTATTTTCAAAACAAAATGCTCCACTTAATGTGTATTTCAATTTCATAATCCTGTGTGACATAGACAGCTGAAAATGCATGGCTTTTCAATATGGATGATGATGATAACAATGACGATGATGAAATCGAGTTTCAAAACAAAAAAAAAACCACTTTTAAGAAAGAAGAACTTACATGAGCCAAAAGAATCGGATCCACAGTCAGAGTTCATGCCGTATATGAAAAAATCTTTTTTTTTTTTTTGGCAAAGGGTACTTTTAATTTATTTCTCCATCATCTATGTGACAGCCTGCCAATTATTCAAAGATCAATGGTGCCTATTAATTGCCTGTTTTCCACATTAAACATGCCCAACATCTTGAACTATCTTCATAAAAATGGACAGCCTAACTCTCTGGGGCATGGGACGCAAATGCTTGTCTTTGGACTGACCCACAGGGGAGTAGAATTCAAACATTCCTCTCTATCGATGCAACAGCAAGAACTGCTTAGTGCTAGCCATGAGGAATTTTCATCTGACCCTTGAAAGGTGGAGAAGGTTTGGTTTGGAGTATAATTTACCAACAGAGGCTTGCTGTCATTTTGAACTTTCATAAAGCCATCTGCTTGCTCTGTAGCAATTAGCTTTCCTGCCCCAGTGTAGAGGGCAGGCTAAACATGAAGGAAGGTCCCAGAGGAGATGATCTCCAATATTTCAATGTCTGAATAGGAGGCCATCAGAGGAAATGGACATTAGTAAAATAATTTAGAACTGCTACTGATGCCTGTGTGCCCTCTGCACAGCAAACGTCTAAAAACAGCATCTTTGAGATATGTCCACATACATTTGCTTTGCAGCTAATTGTTGTCACAGGGCAAAGAAATATAATTGGTAGAGCTGTCAAATCAATTTTGTATTTTAAGACACATCCTCCCATCCTGCTTCAGTTTGTCAGCCTCATTACCTTGCATCACCAATCATGGAGAAATGCCCACATTATTAAAAATGGTCGGCATCGCTGGCATTTTCTAGTGATATTTGCTGTTTTTCAAAAATGATGTGGTTCTCCTTCCGTGAGCTCAAGGAAAAATAATAGATCACTCTTTCACAAACATCTATCAGAAATGATGGGAGTCATTAACCAATACCAGGCTGACTGGGAATTATAGGTGTTGAAGTCTAACATAACTGGTGAATGCCAAATTGCATAATATTGGCATACATATCAGTGCTGAAATCTAAAATTTGTTACTACCGGTTCTGTGGGTGTGGCTTGGTGGGGGGGGGGGTAATGTGACTGGGTGAGCATGACCAATTTTTTTTTTACTTTTAAAACCATTTTTTCTACAACCCCTTCGGCGAAGAGGTTATAAAAAATGCTTTCAAAAGGCTTTGATGATCCCAGCTGAATTGCCTAATCGGCAGAGACTTTTTTTTCTTTTAAATGCCTCTGACAATCAGGCAACTCAGCTTGGATTGTCAGAGGCACTTAAAAGAAAAAAAAGGGTTTTTTTCTTTTAAATGCCTCTGACTATCCAAGCTGAGTTGCCTGATCGGCAGAGACTTTTTTTCTTTTAAATGCCTCTGACGATCCAAGCTGAGTTGCTTGATCGGCCGAGGCATTTAAACAAAAAAAAGTCTCTGCCAATCAGGCAATTCAGCTTGGATCGTCAGGCATTTAAAAGAAAAAAAAAGGTTTTTTTTTTCTTTTAAAAGCCTTTGAGGATCCCATCTGAGCCGCGCAATCATCAGAGGCTTTTTTTTTAACTTTTAAAAGCATTTTTTTGGCTGAAGAGTTTGTAGAAAAAATGCTTTTAAAAGTAAAAAAAAAAGCCTCTGATGATTGTGTGGCTCAGCTGGGCATGGGTGGGGGGCAGGGATTTTTGCTACCGGTTCTCCAAACCACCCACCTCCATCACTACCGGATCGCGTGATCCGGTCCAAACCGGGAGCATTTCACCCCTGATACATATACTAGAAAAGCAGGGAGAGGAGGCAAAGAAGATACTATTAGTTCAGGAAATTTTTCTTGCATAGAGAACTAAATTTAAGACTCTACAGAGAAACTGGGAATTACGTAAATACAAAAAGAAAAAGCAATGTACTAAGAATCATCTGAAAGCTTGGAATGAAAATATGGATTACTTGTTTTCCATAGTCTCCTAGAAAACTTAATAGACCAACTCTTTCGGTGCTAGTTCACTCACCATGAATCATAGCTTGATATATGGTGGCCAGACTCAGTTAAATCCCCCATATTTAACACCTCATTGGGGAAGAGATTTATTTATGCAGTCATGACATTCACACACCTTGTAATATCTTAATAGTAAAGAGAAAAATAGACTTCAGTTTCTCTGTCACTCACCATATATTTAGAAAATCTGTGAGTTCAGCATTCTGGACTGGGTTAAAATAAATTTTCTTTCTTGTCCTTTGTACTAAAATGAAACATTCACCAATTTTGACGGTCAAAAAATAATCTTGTTGTTGTTGTTGTTTTAGAAACTTGGCAACTTTAAGATGCTAAGGTTTCAACTCCCAGAATTCCCCAGCTAGAATGCTACTGCTATTGCTTAAAGGGGCTAATGTTGGAATAATAAAAGGCCATTCATTGAGACTATCCTAATCCCAATATTTACAATATTTTTTACAGAGGTTGTGAAAAAGAGAGAGAGAACGAACATGTAGGTGAAAGTGTACACCTTCAATTTAGTCTCCTGGCAACTACTTTAACACAAATCCATTTTCTTGGCAAGATATCAGAAGTGGATTCCCATTGCTTCCTTTCCAGGACTGAAAAAAAATGTACTGGCCAAGGTCACCCAGCTGGTTTTGTGCCTAAGGCAGAACTAGGAGTTACAGATCCTGGTTTCTGGCCTGGTGCCTTAACCATCAAACTGGCTCTCTAGAGACATATACAGGCAATAGAAATTCTTGCCTGTTGTTACTCTCTCGCTTCCTCCTGATTTTTTTTTCTCTTGCCCTTTATTCTGTTTTGCCATATAATTTGTTTTAAGGTTTAAGGTTTTAACTTTGCTGTAGTTTTATTACTGACTGACTTCTGTACTTGCTCTGATATGGATATGGGGATTGACTGGGAGTATGCGGGTGCAAACAAATAAAAGGCTGATTAATGTGAATAACAGGCCAGGAAAAAAAAGTGGAACATAAACCTATCAGTACTCCACTGAAGTCTGAGTCTTAGATGTTTTCATGTCAGCATTCACTTTTTGATTAATAGCTGCACTTCTACCCTGCTTTTACAGTTTCGTGTTGCATACTATATGAAAAAGATCTATATTGGCTTCTCCTCCAGAGGTTATACAACTGTTCAGAAATCTGTTCACAACATGCTGTTTATTTGCTTTGCTATTTTTCTACAATTTGGGCTAAAGGCCATGTGGCACAGGTTTAACTCTGTTTGCAGTCCTTGATCTCCCACAAACCACTTTGAAACTGACTTTTGTTTGTCTTCACTTTTATTAACCCTGAAATTCGGAGTGTAGGCAAGGAGTATCATGAGTCAATCAATTCTCCCTCCAGCTGTTAAATAAGAGAGTTCAAAAGTAGGATTCAAAGAGCGACCTGCCCTTTGAGTTGACACAGTTCCTGGACTAATAAAAAGTCTCCTACTCCTTAGTCTACAAAAAAAGGAAAAAATAAATGGCTAGCACACCCACTCACATTTGTCATAGTTTCTTTCTACCTGTATCCCTCTCTCTTCACAATCAAACACTGAGCATTTGTTATGGGGGCAGCAACTCTTCTGTAAACATGTCCTCCCTTTTACTTCTTCTAAAAGACCCACAGTGCAAGAATAGTATGACAGTTTTTGCAAGCTTTACACAATGGTTGTAACATGATGGTTTAAAAGGACTTGTTCTGACTTTTACTGTCAATTTAAGGCATCATATTTTTTTTTCAAATATGGAACAAGTGTTTGGAAGTTAAAATGAGTTTGTTTGAATTGGACTACTTCTAGAATGTCAGAAGACCACTGGAACACTTCCAATAAAGTAGGAACAGCTGCTCTGAACTCTTTTGAGTTTTTAACTTCAGGAACAGGGATATTTTAAAACTTTTCACATTTTGCACAGCACAAGTTGCCAATATTTGGTAGATTCTACCAAACTGAACAAAAGCTT